>PVJD01014175.1:0-30351 GCA_004026545.1 Mormoops blainvillei | reverse complement strand
GGGGGGAGGATTGAATGTGGAAGGTGGGGGGTAGGTAGGGCAGGGGAGAATCCTGTGCGGGGGAAATGGGGACAACTGTAATTGCAGAACAATAATAAAAAATAAATAAAAATATTCTGTCTGGGCAAAAAAAAAAAAAAGAACTTGCTATAGTCATGCTGTTTTCTAGAACTATTGATTCTTTTATTGAAACTTGTTCCCCTTCTGCGGCCTTTAAGCATCATTTTGTGTTTATTATCAGACAAGGAGATCCAATGAGTTTAACCTAAGCTATATGAACTATTTATGTAAAATATGACTTTTGAAGATAATAAAGTTTTCATGTTTCTGTGCACGTGTCTTTTCTGAAGTTATTAGCTGATACCATAATAGGTCACAAGACATTTGGTAGTAACAAAATTGCATAGTATTGTTGGGAAAGTTAATGAGAAATGAAGAGTACAGGTCAGTCCCTCTTACCTGAGGGTGCATTTTAGCACTACGCCAATACAAGACTTCTGGCAAGATATTCAGGAGCCATAAAGGCCTGAAACCCTGAGGCTGCATAGTAGGAGGGATTCAGAAGACCAGGAAAATTTCGATTGGCTGCATATATCCTCAAACAGCTTGGGTTTGGGAAACATTCAGATGAAGGGTCTTTCCTTTTCATTTTTCATCCATGTGTTCGACCCCGATCTCCATTTCTTACTAGCTTACGCTTTTTGTGAAGAACCGTTTCTCTGTTAAGAACCATTTATCTTCTGTCTCTCCTCTAAATCATAAAAGCCTTAAAGGATAAATAATTATGTTGAAAACAAATCGCTAGCGTCACCAGGACACAGAACAACACACTGAAAGCAGAATGAATTTTCTTTTACATCGTAATCTCATTAAGATTTATTAAATCTGAATTAAATTTCATTTAAGTTTTATGCTGCCGTCTTCTCACAGGATCTTACAATTTGCTTAGGCCAATATTCAGGTCAAAGTCCCTGCTACCTGAGAAGAAAGCCCCGCATATTTAGGCCCTCACAGGTAGCCAGTGTAGATGGTTGAGCCATAGTCATAAAAGCTGAGTTGACCCAAAATTGTTTAATTTAGTGGTGACTCTACTAAAAACTCCCATTTTCAATTCTCTGCACTGTGCAGTTCAGTTACTGATTTCCAAAGCAGGTGCAGCTAGACTCAGGAGCATCGTTAAAATAAGTGTTAAATTCTAAGGCCAAATTCTTGCACTGTTCCAGTGACTGGTACTAAAGTTTGTTTTCTTTAACATTGGCTGACACACAGTGCGGCTGCGTTTTGATTCGGTCTCTGGAGGTGCACATGGAACACGTGCAAGGACACAAGAAGAAAAGCCGGGCCGGTAAGTATTGCTAAAAAATGCACGTAAGTGGAACAAGATAGCTAATTCGAAGGGTGGTAAGGCTTAAATGAAGCAATATTGGCTTTTGTCATGCAAATTAACTTTAAGCTGCTCAAATTTTTTCCCCCTCTAAGCATCCATACCAAATAAGCACTCCTTGAAAGTGACCAATAAAACTGCTGACACATTTCATTATAAGGCATTGCTATTGTCTGAATATCATCCGTCACTTTGCATTACTTTGATGTAACGCTCCATTTTGATGCGGTTTGATGTGACAGGTCACTGAACAATGTCATCGATGAAAATTCTGAGATTAAGCTGTTTTTCCTTTAGCCTATTTTTGCATAACGTAACACAAAAACTTGAACGATACTGTTTTAAAATAAATTTATCTAGTTCTCACTTTTCGGAGCATTTCGAATAGCAGAGCAATGGAATCAGAGTGTGTGGCTGACGGGGGCGCGATGTGTTGCTATGTGAATAGATTACAGGTCCAATATTTTACAGCTCCTTTATCTCTGCTCAGAATATTCAAAGTTTCCTGGGTCAACTGCTTCTTATTTATTCAAATTTATATTGACTAGCTTCAGAAAGCAAATCTGACAAAATGATTAATTAGACTTTATAGCTCATTGGCAGGCTGGAGTTTAATAGAATTAGCAGAGCTCAGGTTCATCTTTAAATACCATTATGGTCTTCATATTAAAAATGTCAAATTATATTTTTCAGCTATTACAAAATCCAAG
Organism: Mormoops blainvillei; assembly: GCA_004026545.1. NCBI lineage: Eukaryota > Metazoa > Chordata > Mammalia > Chiroptera > Mormoopidae > Mormoops > Mormoops blainvillei. The sequence continues at coordinate 28,257 of PVJD01014175.1, read as the reverse complement.
ATGACTTATTCTAAGCTTACAGCAATGACAAAGAAAAACTCAATAGGACACCTTATTTAATATACAACTTCCACAATAAGAGTATTTTCAGAAAATTTACTCAGTAGATCAAGGTGTATACATTTGCATTTTTAATTTAAAATGTTTCTGATTACCCTATGATACCCCCACAAAAATATCAGTATAATATATTTATCTCCACCACATTGAAAAAAATGCTATGTAATGGTTCCATGTTTAAAACTACATGTCTGACCTTCCTTATTGTCCTACATGTGTCTTGAAAAGAAGTTGTATATAAAGTGATATTTTATATATCATATTATATTCGCAATACCATCTGAGTTAATTTCAGTTATGTATTCCTATAGGAAAACAACTCTGAACACATAACGAAGCGATTCCTTTGTATGTATAATAGATATATAAAATTAAACATGTTCAAAACTGAACGCTCGATCTTTTTTCTTTTTAACCTCATAACCTACTTCTCTCACAACCTTCCACATCTGACTTTATGATGACTCTGTCTTCCCACTGCTCAGGTCAAGCACCTTTGAGTCATCTTTGACTCCATTTTCTTTCACATTCACATACATTTCAAAAGAAAATCTTGTTACCTATACATTCAAAATATATTTTGAATCAAACCATTTTTGGCCACTTCCATTTTTTAACCCAGGTCTAAATCACCATCGTCTTTCCCCTGAGCACCTGTGATAGCCTTCGAGTTTATTCTCCTGCTTCTCTCTGTATTCTCCTACAGGGTGCACCACGCAGCAGAGTGACCCTTTTAATAAGTCGGATCATGTCCTTTCTCTGCTCAAAACCCATGTTACTTAGAGCAACATTCTACATGCTTGGAATGGCCTCCAATGTCCCTCACGATTGGTTCATTCCTACCCGTCTCATTCCTCTTTGATCTCATCTGTTGGCATTTTCCTTCTCGCTCTGTTTCAGTCGCACTACCCAATAGCCCGGTCATGCCATCGCTTTAAGCCTGAAATGCTCTTCGTCTAGTTGTTGAGCCCCTTGGTAATGCCCCACATTACTTCTTACTTTGATTGTTTAATATTTGTCTCCCCTGTTAAGCGATAAGATCCATGAGCCTAAGGATCATTCTAGATCACCCACGGATACCTCTCCAACATCAAAAGAGTGACTGTACTCTGTAAAGATTTGCTGAGTTAAAAGTTTGTGGGTATAAAACAACTTAGTAACCTCCAATAAAAATGCTAGGATTCCTAGGACAGAACCTTGTAACAAATCAAACCTACTAGGCTCTGAGTGGTCTAATTTCAAACTCCCTTGTCTTCTGATACTCCCTACATTTGAAGGTTATAAGCATCACTGCGACACTGTAATTGAGAACTGCCGGTCTTCTATTCAAATCTCATGTTCATGAACCAATAACCTCATGATTTCCCACTTGCCAAACTGTCCCAAAAGGATTTCCCAAAGAATTTTAGGCAGTCTATTAGTTCAAACACCCTAAGCCTTCCTCGCCGGCTGGGTATCCTCACTGCTCGGCATCTCATAAGCGAACACATAGGACATGGATACTGCCATATACCTTCATCCTAAAAGGGGAGATTATGACTCTATTTCAGTCCCTTTATCCCTGAAAAGGACAGAATTAAGTGTGGGGTTGTTTTTTTTCTTTTTCCTTTTTTTTTGGTTTGTTTATTTTGGTGAGAAGAGTCATGCGATTTCAGGCGATCTTCCAGAGTTGTGATTTGAAGCTTGAAATTGTCATGTTCTTTTCTTAGCCACACTCACACATGCACAAAAGCCAGGAGTCAAATGCATTAAAAAACAGTTGATCTTCCCAATCATCGCACATTTTCATCATAACACGATGTAGAGGGAATCAAGGCTGACACCAAAGATGAAATGCTAATTGCCCCGACTTATGATGTAAATGCTTCTCTCCCACCTCTGTAAGCCCTTTTCGCGCCAAATCTATACTACGCCTCCCAATACCCTCCCCCACTTAGCCCAGCATAAAAGGAATGCAGGGCTATTGTTCTGGGTTCAGAATTTGGAGTTTGTCTCCTCCGGGTCTGTGCACATAAATAAAGATCGTGCTCCTAAACCCCTCAGTGTCTGGTCGTTTCCTTTTTCCGTAACATTTGGTTCCCTGACCGGGAAACGACCTTACATAAATTCGGGTCGACTTGCTGCCGACTGAGCAGGGTGGGCCGGGGGCCCCGTGGCCCGGCTGGGGACCGGGGAAGCGCGCGCCCTGAGATTTCTCAGGCCCCGACTGGTCGGGACACCGGACTCCGGCCTGCGACTCCAGCCGGGAAGTGGGGGCTTCGGAACACGATCTATCAGAAGGCGCCGCATCGGTAAGTGCCCCAGGGACCAGACCCAAGATCGGGAGGGATTTGAGTCCCTCATCTGTTACACTAGGATCGAGACTACGGAAGTCCGACCGCCGGACCCTCACTCAGGGAGGGAACTGAATAGCCTCTGAATGTTTGAAAGTAAACCTAAGTGTGTCTGTGTTTGTTATTCTATGGGAAATAGTCTCGGGGAGGGAACCGAATAGCCTCTGAATGTTTGAGAGTGAACCCAAGTGTGTCTGTGTTTGTGGCTCCGAGGGCAATTGCCTGCGGAGCGAGAGTGGGTCCCAACCTGCGATTCCTGTGTCAGGTTGTATGGCATAACGGTTGACAGTTAATCCCGAATTCTGTTGGGGCAACCTTAGCCAAGACCGACTTTGTCCCGCGAGGGAGCAGGCCAGGCGGATGAGCGAGTGCCCCCACCCTTTGTGTGTCTGCGCCGCACGGGAGGGAAGCCATGGCGGGCGGACCTTCTATAATTTTAGATTGCATGCTGCAGAATTTCAGCAAATTTAAAGGGCAGGACCCATCGTTTGATGCGGGCCAATTAGAGACATTTTGTACTGCAGAGTGGCCGACTTTTGGGGTTGGCTGGCCCCCCGAGGGAACATTAAATCTATCCACTATAAGAGCAGTTCACCTGAGAGTTACAGGAAAGCCAGGACAACCCGATCAGTTCCCCTATATAGACTGATGGCAGGAGTTGGCCCAGGATATGCCCAGCTGGCTTAGTAAGTGCGCAGGGACTCAGGGGTGCCATAGAGGAGCCGCCGGCAGGGCACGCCCGAGAATGTGTTGTCCGCAGGCGCCCCCTATGGCTCCCCCGCAGGAGCCCCTGACTCCCCCGCCTTCTATCCCGCCCCAGGGGCATCAGTCTCCCCAGGAGCCCTCCCCGGTTCGGTACCTAGCCCTGCCCCATCCAGGCCCGTCACCCATAGCTAGCAGACTTAGAAGCCACCGGCCCCCTCTTCAGATGCCACTCCAAGAGGTACAGGCAGCACCCAGAGTTAATGAGGACGGGACTGTCCAGCCTGGACCAGTTACTTATTACTACCAGCCATTCAGTACTACTGACCTCCTGAACTGGAAACACCACACCCCTCCGTTCTTGGAGAAGCCACAGACCATGATCGAGCTCACAAACTCGATCTTCCAAACCCACCGGCCCACCTGGTTCGATTGTCGCCAACTCCTCCTAACCTTGTTCAGCACTGAGGAGAGGAGAAAAATTCTAGAGGAGGCCCGGCACTACCTTGAAACGCATGCCCCGGCAGGAACCCTAGATCCCTCAGATTATGCGCGCCACACCACCCCCGAACAACAACCCACTTGGGACCCAAACACTGAGCGAGGGTGGGCCGCCTTGGATCTGTATCGCCACTCCCTGTTACAGGGGATAAAGGTGGCAGCCAGGAAGCCCACCAATATGGCTAAGGTCGCCACTGTACACCAAAGGCCAGATGAGTGCCCCGGAGACTTCCTTGAGTGGCTGATGGAGGCATACCGAGTGTTTACCCCTTTAGACCCAGAGGCTGCTGAAAATCAATGTATGGTAGCCATGGCGTTTGTCTCTCAATCGGCCGCGGACATCAGGAGGAAGCTCCAAAAGCTTGAGGGCTTCGCAGGAATGACCTTAAATCAACTCCTAGTGGTCACCAATAAAGTATATGAAAATCGAGATGAGGCGGCCGCAGCAGCCCGCCTAGAGGACCAGAAAATGCAGGCCACCGTGCTGGCCGCCGCACTAGGGAGGTCGGCCCCCAGGGGTGACCCGATCAACAAATAGGGACACTTCGAGGTAGAAAAGGACCAGTGTGCCTATTGTAAGGAGCGCGGGCACTGGAAGCGAGACTGTCCAGCTCGCAAGCGACGGGAGGAGATGCCCGTCGGCCAGGCTATCCTACCACTACCAGCCCCCAACATATTGGCCCTCTCTGGGTTCAACCAAGACTAGGGGTGACCGGGCTCCATCACCCTCGGTCCCCAGGAGCCCATGGTCAGGGTCAAAGTTGGGGGCCACAACATTGACTTTATGGTAGACACAGGGGCGGAACAGTCAGTAGTCACCGTCCCAGTTGGGCCCCCACGGGGAAAGAAATCCTCATGCAGGGAACCACCGGACTCTTGGCTAGCCCCCAGAAATTTTGTGAGGCACGGAAGGTCGAACTTGGGGGCCACCAGATCTCCCATGAGTTCCTCTACCTACCAGACTGTCCTATCCACCTACTAGGCTGAGATATCTTGACCAAGCCAGCAGTGTAGGTCACCTTCCGGCCAGAAGGGGCCTCCCTGGACCTCCCCATGCCACGAACTATTGCCCTAGTACTTCCACGAGAAGAAGAACATAGGCTCCACCGGGAAGACGGAGTGTCAGCCCCAGACCCCTCTGGGCTAAATACTCTGGGGTCTGGGCAGAAAACAACCCGCCGGAGCTGGCCATGGAACAAGAGCTGGAAATAGTGGAACTCATACCCTTCAGTCTCCAAAGTGACAATGGGCCTGCCTTTACTGCAAGAGTGATCCAGCTGCTGACCCAAGCCTTAAAACTAAAATGGAGGCTTCACGCTGCCTACCGACCTCAAAGCTGGGGCAAAGTAGAATGAATGAACAGAACTCTAAAAGAGACTTTAGCAAAACTTTGTCAAGAGACTCTCCTACCCTGGCCAGATGTCCTGCCGCTTGCCCTCTTCCAAGTTAGGTGCACCCCAAATTCAGCAGGGTACACCCCATACGAAATCCTATATGGAAGGGCAACCCCTATAACCCAAATCCCTACTACCACAGACTTCACCACCTTAGGGGAGGCCCACCAAGCCTCCTATCTCAAAGCCCTAGGTCAAGAGTTAGAGTCAGGCAGGCCCACCTTGGGCAAGAAATAGTGCCAACAGGGGGGCCAGCCCACTCCCATAAGCCAGGGTAGTATGTTTGGGTAAAAGACTGGAAAAAAGAGTCCCTCCAACCCAAATGCATTGGGCCCTACCTAATACTGTTAACTACCCCCACCGCCTTAAAAGTTGCAGGTATTACTCCATGGATCCATCACACCAGAGACAAGGCCACCGCTGACCCTGAGGAAACCAACTCAGGACCGGAACAGGGACCAGGCCGAATACCAGCCCTAAAGCTGCGAAGGACCTGCCAAGACGGGGAGGAGGAGGGGACCGTCGCCGAGCCAACGCTACCTGCCACCATCTCCAGCACTAGACCCCCAACAGGAGCAGAGGACCCCATTTCTGGGTGCAGAGACAGACGAAAGTGCTGTCTGAGCACCCACAGGGGGGAATGTAGAGGGAATCAAGGCTGATACCAAAGATGGAATGCTAATTGCCCTGACTTATGATGTAAATGCTTCTCTCCCACCACTGTAAGCCCTTTTCACGCCAAATCTATACCACGCCTCCCAAGACTCCTACCCCACTTAGCCCAGCATAAAGGGAATGCGGGGCTATTGTTCTGGGCTCAGAATTTGGAGTTTGTCTCCTCTGGGCCCCTGCACGTAAATAAAAATCGTGCTCCTAACCCCTCAGTGTCTGGTCGTTTCATTTTTCCATAAAAACGACACTATACCTACATGTTCAACAGAAAAATAGCAAGTTCATTTCCTATCAAGAAGCCTTTTAAACATCTTATTTGCCTTTATCCCTCTTGAGGGAAAAGTACCTATTTTGTACACTACCTTTCAAAACTCCTACAAGAGAGGGACATTTCAAAGTATAATGACTCAGAAATGCTGCAAAATATTAAAACTGATCAGATGCTCCACTTTTATATTTGAACTCCTCTCTCAGGTCTCCAACAACACCATACAACATATTTGTCGGCCCAAAGTGACCTTTTGCACCATTCCCCAAATTTTCCTATTTATGTGTCCTCTTACTATCTGCCAGTCTCCAAAATAATATATTAGTTTTGAAATGTCAGTGATCTCCTTCTAGTTAATATATGTATGTATGAATTGCCCTTCCCTAATTTACAGGAAGGAAACCCATAGGGCCTAGTCGCAATTAATCCCAATAAGTTTTGTATTTTACTTGACTTTGTCGTATGTCCAGGTAGAAAGCTGACAGAAAGTGAAGCATTAGGGAAGCTTCATATATTAACATTCACACTTTCGGGCACAGGGTGCCAGGAACAGGGGGATAAACTCTGGCATGCCCGACTGCATGTGGGAAAGTCCTGTGAGATATCTTCTTTTGATCTCTCTTGGGTAAGTAGATTGAATTAAGAATTTTGCACTGAATCTACAAATTTCTGCCTCAAACAGAGCCACACAGGTTGCTATAATTCATGAATGGATCAGAGTAACCTTTCCCAAACCATCCATTCTCCCTGGTGCTGAGGTACATGGTAAACTCAAAACCCATATGAGAAAAGCCCTACGTTATAATACATTCAAGGCAGGTAATTACTCTGGTACTCAAAAAACGTTACTAAAAGCAAAGAATTGGAAAAGCTTACAATATACGCCTTATACTTTGTGGTTTTGTTTGCTAAAATGCCTAAAATTCAATTCACTTACCAGTCTTTGATACACAGAAAGTACTGTTTTGAATGTGTCAGTTCATAGAAAACAAGTTTTCAATATGACACAACCATAATTTGTGTTATTCCATAATTTTCCATTTCCTTAAAGAAAATGGGAAGTTAAATGACAGTTTCAAATCAATCTGATTACAAAATGCGTTTAGAATTTTATAGACTTATATTTTTTCTCTTTATTGCTTTACAACAATTTTAGACAACACATGCTTTTATTGAGTCTTTCCAAAGCACTTAAATAACTTTTTTATAAAAATAATGTATTCCTTTTTATGCTCATATGTTATCATTTGGTATAAAAGACAAATATGTAATTACAGTAAGAAGCACAATTGCTGTAACAGGTTTTCAGAATAGATTCTTGTTAAGCATGTAACTCACCTGATGGAACAGCAAATGAATAAGCGAACTATACAGACGCCCAAGTAAATGTGCAATAATTATCGCGAGATTTTAAACAGGGCAAGGAACACATTTACGTTGGTAAATACAATCAATTAAGTACATGCAGGTGAAGATACAAAATCCGTATATTCCTGTATGTCCCCAATTAAGACGAAAGAGGTGGTTTTTACACTTTACTTTAAACTTGGGTTTGTTTGTTTTTTTAATTTGGTACTTTTAAATTACTAGAAAAACAAAACAATTCAAGGATGCATAAATTTAAAGGCAAATGTCCACCCACTCACCAATTGTGTTCTTTTGAGCTTAACATCTCAGTATACATTATTCCATGTGTTTATCTATATTCATACCAACATTTATAAGCACACGTGCACTTATATAATATTTTGTTTGTGCTGAAATAGAAAAGATCTCATGACCAGTAATACTCTGGGATCTTTTTTACTTAAGTTATCATTCTTCAATCTTCAATAGTGTAGAACAACTAGGAACAGGAAATATTTTTTTTAATTTCCATAGGCATCCTTTATATAATTTCATCAAAGGAACTACTGCAATATTAAAATCAGCAGGATCAACTATTACTATCTAGGTTATGTAATAAGAAAAGAAATACAATTTATTGAGCTCTGACTATGTGGCATAATCTGTGCTAAATACTTTACATAAATCATTACTTTCTTGCTTAAAACAACCTCGTGAAGAAACAATTATTATCCCCTTTACAAATGAGAAAATTTTGGTCAAAAAAGGATAAATAATTTGCCTAAGGTAGCATATCTACAAAACATCAGTCATGGCTATAACCCAGAGACAAATTTCTGACCACAGAGCCCAAGTAATTAAACACTTTTTCTGAATAACTTCTTGTCTAATGGCATCAGTAATACAATCTATATTTATTGCTTATGTTTCTTAGGGGGATTCATTCATTTATTTATTTTTAAGTTGATTTTATTGGGGTGACATTGATAAATAAAATTATATAAGTTGCAGGTATACAGTTCTGTAATCCGTCATCTGAATAATGTATTGTGCGTTCACCGCTCCAAGCCAAGTCTCGTTCCACCACCATTTATCCCTCCTTTACCCTAACCCTACCTCGCTCCATACCTCCCTTTCCTCTGGTCATCACCACACTGTTGTCTGTGTTCACGAGTATTTTTTTTCTTTGATTAATCCCTTCACCTTTCTCACCCAGCACCCAATCCCCTCTGACTGCTGTCAGTCTGTTCCCTTTATCTGTGAATCTGTTTTCACTTTGTCAGTTTATTTTGTTCATTAGATCCCACATATAAGTGAAATCAGATGGTACCCATCTGACTCTGACTGACATTTCACTGAGCATAATACTCTCTGCTTATGTTTCTGAATTTAACAGCACTTTTTAGAAAATTGTCTTGATGACATAAACCTTAAACAAAAATTTATGTTTTACTGAATTTAAAAAAGAAAACTCAAGGTCGCTGTTGGTATAATGAAGGTTGTGATAGAAATCAACAACATTTCCTATCATAAAAACTAATATGCAATTGAAATTGGCTTTCTTCCATGAAAGTAGTTAGTTGTGACTAAGGGTATTATGTGTGTGTTGTCACTATAAATCATATATGCCCATTATCAAATGGCATATGATAGAGCCATATAAAGTTGGAATTATAACTATCATCACTGAGAACAGATGCATCTCTAAATATATTATCAACAGAAATTGATTATCTCAGTTGTTTGGGCAAATGTATATGTAAATATATATATAATTTACATCTAGGAATGTATTCTAAGAGAGTGAGACAACGAACCTGCACTGGAGTATTAAACCATCTCTACTGCGAGGCCTGGTTTTACTGGCCCCAAGCCAGGTAAACTCTTTCGATAAATATTTAAATCACGTTTAATTTGCTCCAGATCAAGTAAGAATCATTCACAGAATCATTTTATGTGTTCATTTTGAAATTTAGTGACATACTACCTATCTTTCTCCTCTCAAATTGTAATAGAACAAAATGAGGTCACTGTTGTGCTTCCAGAAAGCACCCCAAAGATAAAATTCACAAAAACTGGACTTTTTCTTTAAATCTCAGTAAGCATATATCTTATTAAAGAAGGAAGGGGACACTGTGACATTTTGTTACATTGTGGCATCTGTACCTCCATAATTTGCCAATACTTTACTTAAAACTAGTTATATTTCAGTCAAAAATGCTGCACAATTTATCATGCATGTTATTAAATTAATTGCCCTGTGTTTTTCAAAATGTACCAGTGTGAAATGCACCTGAACAGCTGCCATTTTTAATTGTGAGAACAAAACTATTTTAATGGATATCTAAGAGACAAGTATAAAAACAAAGCTGATGTGCCCTGGCTGGTATGGTTCAGTGGATTGAGTGCTGGCCTGCAAACCAAAGGGTCGTTGGTTCGATCCCCAGTCAGGGCACATGCCTGGGTTATGGGCCAGGTCCCCAGTAAGGGGTGTGCGAGAGGCAACCACACATGGATGTTTCTCTCCCTCTTTCTTTCCTGTCCCCTCTATCTAAAAATAAATAAATAAAATCTCAGGAAAAGCCAAAAAATTTAGAAAAAAAAAAAAGCTTATGCAAAGAGGGGAAATCATACCTCTAAGTAAAAGCAACAGTTTAGGTCACTCTAGAACTCACAGTTTGCAAATGCAAATGACTGTAAGCCAGGCTGCACAAGTAAATGATTTAAGAGCATGTAAGGTTTGAAGTGCTATAGGGAGCTGTGTGCTCTTAGGGGAATTAGAGACTGGGCACCTTTTGTGATGGGGACTCAAGCTTGTCACCTCCACCTTATCTTTAACGTGAGGGAATGTAGCCAGAGTTGCCTACCTTTTGAATTTTTATTATCATGAGAAGCCAAAAATCTATATTTGTGTGTGAAATCTCCAGATATTTAAATACCAGTCACAAATAAAATTATTCAAAAACCAGAGTGGGCTAGAAATAAACACAGCTATGTGATTGATCAATCGATCACAGAAAGTAGAAGAGATAAGAGTGGAAAGGCTTTGGTACCATTATCTAATGAAAAAATAGGCCCAAGAGTTAGGACATTCAATTTGTAGTTAAACGATGGTTCCTTAAATCACTTGACTTTTATTTGACTTTCAGTTTCTTCGTATGTCAAAACCGTGGGCTGGGGAACAGAAAGAAGCCTGGTTATCTATGTCATGGGGATGTTGAGAGGAAAAAAAGTGGCTTAATAATAGGAATACCTCTTGAGAAGTCAGATATCTAATAATACCAAAGCAGGGATGGTTAGCATTATCGCTGGAGTCTTTGTCCCTTCCAAAGCCTGATCAGGCTGTCTACTGGGACAGTGTTACAGGCATATGTATATGACTGTTGCTTTTTCAATAAAAACATGTGGTATGCCCCATTAAAGCTATCTTTTCCTTGGGCATAGTTTCTAACACAGTAGATTAAAATTGACAGTAACCAGAAGGGAAGAGGGAGGGAGATGACAGGGGAAAGGGAGGGGAAGGGGCATCAAGGAACATGCATAAAGGACCCATGGACAAAGCCAAATGGGGGAAGGACGGAGGGTGGGAGGTGGGGGCTTGGGCTGGGGAAAGTGGTGGTGGGAAACTGTTGATGTGAGGATGATGGGAAATGTTGAGGTGAGGTGCAGGGCAGAGGGGATAAAGGGGAGAAAAAAAATGAGAGAACCGTAATAGCATAATCCATAAAATATACAATAAATAAATGAATAAATACCTGTTTCCTTAAAAAAAAAACAAAAAAAAAACAGGTGCTATTTTTCCTGTCTTCTGGCCTAGGGGACCTCTGGAAATATCTAGAGACATTTTTGGTTGTCACAACTGGGATGGAGTGTGCTACTGGACAGAAGGATAGAAGACATGGATGGTGTTAAACATTCTACAATGAACAGGACTGTGCCTCATGACAAAGAATTCTTAAAGTAGCCAGGGAAGAAAGTAACCTATAAAGGAAAGCCCATTAGGTTACCATCAGACTTCTCAGTAAAACCCTACAGGCTAAAAGAAAGTAGAACCAAATGTTCAAACTACTAAAAGAGAGAAATTACCAGCCAAGAATAATATATCCAGCAAAGTTATCCTTTAAATATGAAGGTGAAGTAAAGATTTTTCTAGACATACAAAACCTGAGGATATTACTCACCAGAGACCTCCATGCAGGAAATACTCAAGGGGGTTATTCCACCTGAAACAAAGAACAGAAGGTGACTAAACTATGAGTAAGATCACCAACAAACTTACAACATAAACAGGGATAATTTGTGACCACAAAAACATTAAGGAGAGGGGGTAAGGGTGTGAATTTAAAAAGGAGGATGAAGGTCAGATGCATTCAAAGAAAAAGAGCTACTGTATATATGAAGCTTTCTTTTCCATAAACCACACACACATGGTAACCACACACACACACACACGCAAACCGAAAGCTGATACACATAAGTTGAAAAGAAAGGAAACGGAAGAAAATAAAACAAGTATGGAATACCATCAAACAAAAACAACAGACAGAAACACGAAGGAAAAGAAGCAGTGGAGGAACTGAGCTACCAGAAAACAAAAGATAAAATGGCTGCAGGAAATCCTCGTACATCAGTCATCACCCTAAATGTAAATGGACTGAATTCACCAATAAAAGCACAGAGAGGCAGATTGAAAGTCACCTCTAAAGGTGCTCAGAAACTATGGCTCCAATGGAAAGGCGAAAAGCTCAAAATAGTTTCAACCAAGTTCCAATTATTTTTACATACATCATCATGTTTTCAATATTATGTATTTAGCATTGTGCAATTCAGAAAATGGGAGGGCCATCTCAGCGTTTTCTACTTTTTTTGTACAAAGGATCATCTCTTGATTTAGATTCATATCAACTGGTAGCCTTAACTTCATTGCTATGTAAGATGATGGAAGAAATAATTTATTGCATTCTGTCATTCTTTCTAGAGAAGAATAATCTTCTTCCTTAGTATTATAGTGGCTTTCAGGCAAGTCAATCAACCATAGATCATGTCAGAAGACTGTCTTCTGATGTTAATAAAGCATTCTGTAATAAGGAGATTTTATGTATTGTATTTATAGACAGTGTAAAAACTATAATAGCCTGCTTAAAAAGGACTACAATACTTGTGATTTCTGATAACATTATAGTTTAAAATTCTTAATTGTATGATTTTCTTTGTAAAGAATAAAGATTCGAATATGACATGTGTCTTTCTCATTGATTTTATAAAATTACCTAAGAAGATTTAAGAATACGTCTCATGCATTACTCATATTTCTTTTAAGAAAAAATAGAATTTTTACAATAATAAATTATTCCATCTTGGTACTTACCATATAAAAACAATTTCCCTTGTGATTTTATAGAACAAGTGATGACAGAACAATGTAAAACATTTGAGAAGAAAAAATTATGACATATTAATTTCCATAATAATACAAAACTTTATTTCAAATGTAGACAGTTTTCTGGTTAGATATCCAGTGAGTAATTTATTTATTGTTTTATATATATATTTATTTTTTTATAATTTTTTAAAGATTTTTTTATTTTTTAGACAGGGGAAGGGAAGGAGAAAGGGAGGGAAAGAAACATCCATGTGTGGTTACCTCTCGTGCACCCCCTACTGGGGACATGGTCTACAACCCAGGCCTGCACCTTGACTGGGGAATCTAACCGGTGACCCTTTGGTTTGCAGGCCGATGCTCTATCCACTGAGCCACACCAGCCAGGGCCAGTTAGATAGCCAGTGAGCAATTTAAACTATCTATGATTAGCTTGAGATCAACTATAACTCATTCCATCCATATTACCAATAATAAGAAAAGAAGTCAGTGACTACCTCGTTGAACTATTTAGGAGTATGGCTGAATAATCACTTATGTTAGGTCATCACCCTCAGTTTGATAATTGAACGATGCATATCTTAAGTGCATAGAAATGGAAGCATCAGGAACCTTTTATGAAATGGATCAGAAATTATCTTTTCTATTTTCTGGAACCCTGGTAATAGTTATTTAATTATATGTGTCAAACATTTCATTCTGTGCTGAAATTGGATTGATATGCTCAATGCTATTTGGTGTTAGTGTATTTGGATAGTTCAAAAGTGAAAGAAGCAAGGATTCTTGCTTCAAGAAATAGTGAAAGGAGCTATATCTGCAATACGTTATTTTATGAAAGTAAAAGAGAAGCAAAATCTCTAAAAATAAACAGGCACACTACTTTTAACACAACCACATCCGTAAATGACATACGACATTAAGATTTAAAATTTTTCTGTTTTTGTTGATATCTGGTTTCTAAGATATCAAATATCTTAAGGTCAAATGGAAAAACAGAAAATTATCTGACTATATCTCACTTTTAAATAAGAATTTAAATTATCAGTAAGACAAATGTGCCTAATAATAACCCAGATATTTTTAAAACTCCAATTATAAACTTCTGCAAATATGGCTAACTCGATGCACTGTAGGAACTATTTTATTTATAGCTGGTTCTATCGTGTGTTGTTTATTTATATACAGTTAATCAGGTTATTTTTCATTGTACCTTATTTCTCTCTTTGAATACCACAAATAGCATTCTTGTCCTCAGAGAGTCACCCAACAGGAGCTGGGTTTTTAAAAAGTCAGTTAGGTTGTTAGATTACTTATCGGGATATACTGGTGAGTTATCTCATGTCCTTATGGGACTGAATTAGATTGCTAAAGTACAACCTTTACAATCTATCACTTTCTCAGGTCTTTTAAGTGCCATTGAGATCATCCTGGAAATTTCAATCATCACAGTGAGGATTGGTTTTGGGCGTTATTGATGTTCATAATATGGTGATATGTCAGGGCAACAATGTCATTTTTGTGTGGTTCCCAGTTTGTGTAGGTATTAAAGGAAATGAAATGGGAGATAAAACAGTCAAAAGGCCTTTGTAAAATCATTCAGGAGTACCAAATATTTAATGATTTTAAAAGGAATATAATTTACTATAAAGAAGGAACAGATGCCAAATCATGTAACTAAGTAATGAGAGTTAAACAGGTTTACATAAATATAAAATACTACAAATTTATTATATTTATGTGATTTGTTTCTTAAAATACTCAGAAATATTATTTTGTGAGGATCCAAATATTGTATCCAAGTAGAAATTTCTATTCAGTGGTCTGCCTAATGACTCTTTTTTTCTAATTGAAACAGTATGGACTTAGGAGCAGATAGCGTATGTTTTCTTTATCCAAAAGTTGAACATGTAATTATGCACTTATACCAGCATCTAATAGAATGCACAGTGGCCATAAACAATAAGTGGATTATGACTATGATGAATAAATGACATTATTTTCAAATGGTTCCCAGAATATTATTGACTTAGAAATGCTAATAATGTGAACAAGACACACCTACTTACAAACTAAAAAGTAAATAAAATATAACTCTTCTGTTTCCCGGAAATCTTAAAATTACTAGAATTCAGTCAATTATTCTTTTGAAGACAGATTGGATTATTTTTAAGGTCATGTAATTTAAATTTTCTATGTAAAACATGGTTTCATTTCAACTGGTTGTTCTGGTGCTGTATGTAAACACATGGGCATGTGTGTGTATACACATATGTGCTCGTGTGTGTGTAGATTCTTAGGCACTTACCACATATATTTGTTTCTTTAAAGAGTTCCATTGTATCATCGTATAGTCATAAAGCTGATAAAGTTGCCCGTAGCCTGATTCTCTCATGAGAGGGTCAGTAATCGTTCTGGCACCACCCCATCGACTATTCCCCACTCTTCAGTGTGAGGTATGACTTTCCTAGGGAATGAAATAATGAGGCAAATCAGTGATACGATGGCTGGAAGAATGGTCAAGAAGCAAAAATATCATAAAACGCTGACATAAATATTTTCTGAACAGTCTTATCTAAAAAGATTTCTTAAGTAGAACTAGTCACATAGTTGCGTGAATATCACAAAATCGGTAATAACTTATCTATAATTCTGTATATTCATATGACCTCCTAAGGTGAGTTTACCTTTTATAACTTGCAACCTGTGTTGAGCCCCCTTTTCAGCTTTGCACTTGTTTTCAATTTCTGGTGTTTAAAAGTTTCCAAACTAAATTTTCACCGCATCACCTCCATTTATTATCGGCAACAGAGTCCAATCTTCCACCTTCACTCTAACCCTGTTACTGCTGCAGCTGGTGCTACTCTACCACTGCTACTGCTGCCCTTTCCCTGCGTTTTCTCTAGTCTCCATCCTCCCTTGTGTACTTATTCATCAGTCTATCGTACCAGGGTCTTTGATTTATACTCCTTTGATATTCTCTGTAGTGCCTCCCTGGCACTTAATAGTGAAAACAATAGAAAATACTAACCAGTATTAACTGAGCCATTATTGCATGTCAAGAATTGTTCAAATGTCATATACAGGGTCCAGCACAAATAACGCCCCCTTTTTTATAACAAAATCTTTTATGACAAAACCATAAGCATGTGGTCCTGTAACTAACACTATCACACTCAAGCTCACCATATGATATTTTACAGGAAATGTTCAAATGAAAACTATCAATTATTACACCCATATTACTACCCTACCGACCCCACTCAGGCAAGCCAGACCCTGCCAGACCCTGCACGCTATTTTTTATTTAATATTGTATTGTTTATGCTGCTACAATTGTCCCAGTTTCTCCCCTTTGGCCCCCTCCACCCAGTCCACCCCACACTGAGAGTGAGGGGCATATATACTATTAACGATGCCATTTTATAGGTGAAGAAATGGAAGGTCTGGAATGTGAGTTAACTTTCTAATTCATAAGTAGAATCAAATTTGTTCCTTAAAGAGCTTAACAAACTCACTAAACTCTAAACTGCCTTTTGGGAAGTACACACATTCCTTCTTTCAGCAGGCACTAATTTCATAGCATGTTTTTGTGTCTTGGAGTAAGGGCAGAGAGGACAATAGGCATCGCACCTGACGGGAAAGGCATGAACGCAACAACAAAGCGATTTCCTATAACTAATCTTATATTCCTGATGCCCAACCAGATGAGTGGCAAGATTATAAATAAATAAATAAATAAATAAATTTCTAACTTGTCGATTTTCTAGATTTCAGTATTTTTCAGTGCAGCATTTTCTTTTCACTAGTACGTTCTTTCCATAAATTCTTACTTTCAGACGTGAGCGCACACTCGCACAGGCTTTCCATGAATTTCTTCACAAGGAAGTACCTGGGAGCATGGTGGCAGTGATGAAAGAGACAGCATAGGAAGGACTCTGAGACTGCGCTGCTGTTAATGGCCAGTGGCTAGCATCCTGGTTTCCAGGCAACGCCTTTGAGCACTCATGTAGGAAAAGCAGTAAACCAAGGCAGGGAGGAGGTGGGAGACATATCCCACCCGCTGACTCAGTAACCCTGAGCCTGGTCCCATAAGGCTGCCAGGCGTCCCAAACAACGGGTGAAGCTATGAGAGTGCCGGAGGGGACAGCCCATGAAACTCTGTGGGTATCGTCCCCACCGGCTGGGAAAGGAAGCCTTGAGACTCTGTGTTCAGCCCAAGGCCGGGAAGGCAGAGGGAGGGGTCCACAGTGCCCCAAGAAAAAGCCCATAAAACAGCTTTGGTAACTGCCTGCTTTCCATCACGTGGGCAAAATGAACAAATAGAGTCTGGAGTAAGACGAGGATTTGGGCTAACAGACCCCCACCCATACCTGCGTTTGGGTAGTCATGTCTCCCAGGAAAGCTGGCACCACCTTTACCCGTCAATCAACATGTAACTCCCTCCCCCTCCCCCTCCCAAATATATAAATCCTCAGAACAAAGGACTCCCTCTTTGGGCTCTCTTGACCCTTTTACGACATGGTAGGGTTGGGGGCTGGCCAGTCTGCCTCTGACCAGCAGGCCCCTGGCCACCTGGTTTCTGGTCACCAGGTGCTGGTCCCCCAAGCTCTTGCCACCCTTTCTTTGGCTCTCTCATCAGAACTATCACTAATAAACTTTGTATGCATGCTGACAGGCTTGCTGATCTGTAATTCTTTACTGCGTTGTCAAGAAGAGCCAGGTTTCTCCTATTAACAGGAGGGTTTGCTTACATGACTTCATGGTAATGCCATGACTATGTGAGTAAGGATTCTACATTCTCGACAAAGTCTTAGTTGTTGAAGAGATGGTTTGGCACAATCTCTGGGCCATTTGCCCAGCCCCACGCCCATCCCTGGGGAAGGCATCTCCATCTTCATCAGGTCTCTGCTCGTTGCTCTGCTCAGGCTTGCCACACGTCTGTATCTCACTGAAGATGGTACATCTCTGCAGGCCGTGCAAAGTCCTTGCTGAGTCAGAAGCATCACCTTGGGTTTATTTATGTATCCTTGCCACAACTGTGTTATAACTACTGCCACCACCAACAACCACCCACAATATCGGTGGTCTCTGTAGATTCCTAAGTACAGCATGAGTCAGAAGCCCTGCTAGAACCTAGAAAATGATGGCTCTCATATGTCAGTACTTGCTTATCCCACTTCTGAATATAACCATATTCCTACAGTTCCTTGGGCAGCAGGCTCCTTTTTTAAAAGATTTTGTCAGACAACCCCCACGATCAGCTTCTTCTCTTTTAAGAGGTAAGTTCTTAAAAATTATATTTATTGTTTATGCTATTACAGTTGTCCTAATTTTCCCCCTTTGCTCCCCTGCACCCAACCCCCCCAACTCCCTCAGGCAATCCCCACACTATTGTCAATGTCTGTGGGTTATGCATATACGTTCTTTGGCTAATCCCTTCCCCTTCTTTCAACCAGTCCCTCCTCCCCCTACCTCCTGACAGCTGTCAGTCTGTTCCATGTTTCTGTGCCTCTGATTCTATTTTGTTTGTTAGTTTATTTTTTTCATTAGCATCCACATTTAAGTGAGATCATATGGTATCTGTCTTTCTCTAACTGGCTTATTTCACTGAGCATAATAGTCTCCAGTTATATCCATGCTGTCACAAAGGGTAAGAGTTCCTCCTTTTTTATTACTGCATAGTATTCCATTATGTAAGCGCACCATAGCTTTTTTATCCACTCATTTACTAATGGGCATTTTTATACAGCAATAATGAATGATCAGAAAGAGAAACTAAGAAAACAATCTCATTTACTATTGGAACAACAACAACAAAAAATAAGGTACCTAGGAATAAATTTAACCAAGAAGGTAGAAGACCTATTCTGAGGAAACTGTAAGACTCTGAGGAGAGAAATTGAGAAGATACAAATTAATGGAAGCAGTCTTGGTGGTAGGCTGGGATTTAGATGGCCAACTTAAAATTCAGTGAACATATCGAGATTGAAGAGAGTAGAGACTACTTGTAATATACTACTCTCTCCGTCCACATCGACAAATGCACACAGTGACAAGCTCCCCGGTTTGGATTTAAATATTTGTGATCTTGAAGAAACAAACAGAGCTAGAGACTAGAGCCTTGTTTTCCCCCCTAGACCTCGTTGGACATTTCAACTGTGGGAAAATGTGACAGGAAAATAAAAGACGTGCTTATTTTCAGGTTCCTGTTCTGTCCTTCTCTTTGCATTTAGCTGTTTTCGGACAGAATTTCTCTTAGGTTATGCTTGATGTTTTCACAAAGAGGTGTGTCATATTTTCTCTCATTTTGTGCCTTCGCTCTAAAAATCCTTTACACTTTTTGTTCATTTGCATGATCAATGTAAATATACTTCTACACATCACTAATCATGTGAATGAAACCAAAATAATCAAAATTTGAAGTATTTGCCATCGTTTCTCTAAATTTTCCTGATCTCAAAAGATTTCATTGCGCTATTGAACTTCATATTGAGATAATACAATATTAATGCACTTTCTATAGATATACTAATTTTCCTTGGCGTTTGCTCCCTGCTACCATTGCCTGACACTGGCTTCCTTCAAAGGAGTAGATAAGATGAAATCCAAGGCTGAATGGATTTAGCATTTAGCATTTTTAATACTTTCATGATCTGGAGCATACAGATATCACAAAAGAGTGTAAAAAACCTAAGGTGCTTAATTAAAATTTAAAAATGTATTATTACATTAATTTTATCAAATATTTTACAATATTAATCTGTTGATAAATGAAACTTTTTGCTGAGAGGAGTTTATAACAGTATCCATTTAAAAAATTATCTTCTAATCTAAGAAAATGTTTTAGCACACTCTAGTGGCACATTTTGTAATTTAGCATAAAATAAAATAAAAAGTCCCATTGCTTATAATAAATTAGACGAATAGGTCTTGCATGTAGTTTATCTTATAGTAATAATATAGAAGTATTCTCCAATAAATGAAGACTTGTTACAAGTATTTGTAGGTTATAACTTGTCATTTTCTGTTACTGTGAGATTTATCTCGTATTTAATAGTTGGCTGAAGCATCTCATATTTTTTTTAAATTTAAAAATAATGTGACTTCATTTAAGCTTCATTTGTTTTTATATATGTGATGTGAAGTCACCAAGAAATACTAACATTTATGATACAGTTGGGATTTTGTAGTACTTGTTATCTTTTCCCCCCAAGTCAGAAATGTCTACACTGCCTTTCAGCTCTATACATTCCTGGAGTTAACCAAATTGCGAGGTTAAAGGTACATTTCTTCAGATCGCCAAGTCCACCTACAGTTTTTGATCCCAACTACAAGCAATTAGTGTCTAATTACAAAATTAGAAGGAAGAATCTGCATAAAACCACCTTCACTTCTGACACTAATGACAAGTTTGGAAGTCTCCCCAAACCACCCTCAGACTGACAGTTCTTTAGAAAGACTCACGAAGCTCATTACAACTTACTATGGTTGATCGCAATGAATTGGTATAGGAAATTAACCAAAAGAAGAGGCACATAGGGCAGAATCTGAAAGCGTTCCAAATACAAAGCAACATTGTTTCCAGGGTATATTGGTACTGTGTTAGCTTATGCTGATATGACAAAAATGTCACAGATTGGGTGGCTTATATATATCAGAAATGTATTTCTTATAGTTCTGGAGGCTATGAAGTCCAAGATGAAGGTGTCAGCAGGTTTAGCGTCTGTGGAGAATCTACTGCTTCTCGCTATAACCTTAGGCTCCGCCCTCATGAGCCAATCACCTCCCAAAAGCCCTAGGCAACCACACTGGGAATTAGGTTTCCACATGTGAATTTTGAAGAGACACAAATTTTCAGTCTATAGTCCTCTCCGGTCATTAATACATGACAATGCAGGTAGAGTATTGACAACCTGGGTATTTACTCAAACTTTGGTGTCTAGAGTTCTTCCTGGGACTTCATGCAAAAACATGATCCCTTCCTTTTTCTGCAGGAATTCTGGATTTCAACAGAATTGGATTCTAGCCCTGACACTGCCACTTATTATCTGTGTGGCCTTGGCAACATTACTGAAGATCCATTTCTTTTCTCCACATGACACAGATAATAAAAGGGCAGTGCAATTTCTGCGCTGTTAATTAGACAAAGTTAATACGGTAAATCTTTAAATGCTTTCAGTGTTTTATGATCACCTGCACAAAGCTGGGGTGAACCCTGGCCAATTAATAGGTCCTATATTGAGACTGATAACACATCACGTTTCTTTAGAATTTGTAAGAAAATTGATTATTCTCCAAAGAAACTTCTACTTAGAGCGAGGCAGGTACAATCTTGTCGAGAATGATGAGAGCATATCAGAGAGTCGGTTTGGCTTGTGTAATGGCTGCAGCATGGGGCTGAAGAAGGCATCCCACGGGCAGGTTAGGGATGTGGGGTTCAAGTGATCACAAGAGTTAAGATCTCAAGAGACCTTATCTCTCCTTATCTATTGCACCAGGTATGTGGCGGCAAGGAAGGGAAGCATTTTAGCCTAAATGACGTTCACGTCTGAATATCAAACATGGTGTCAGACTCCTTACCACCGTCAGAAATAGCAGATGCTCAACGAATGTTAGTCTTATTCTTATTCTCCCCGTAAAGGTCTTCATTTTTTTTAATGACTGTGCTACAGGTACTATAGTTCCCATACCCACAGTACGGACACTATCAGGCCGAACACTTTGTAAAGTGTATGATTGTCTAAGCACTAGCCTGTGCACCTGAAACCAATGCAAAATAATATCGAATGTCAACGGCCACTGACAAATAAAATAAAACAGAATAAAAGAGAATTATCAGAGGGGAGATATCTAAACAAGATGACATCCTAACTGCTTAATACATAATGTAACACTCTTTATGACCTTTATCCAACGTATCTTTTCATGTTGTCAATACAAGAATGTCCATACCTGTAGAGAATTTTCCTAAAAATTTATTTCAGCCACAACCAGAGGATACACCTCAAAGCATGATCTCAACAGACTGAGATAAATATTTCAGAGCATAAGTTTGCAGTTTCATTTTATGCATTTGAGGTTAAGGAGGTGACATAGGAAAAGCTGCATGAAGGTGAGAGGACACAATGTGGGTATGGCTTACAAAATAGTTAAGAGTACGTGTTCCCTTAGCAGTCTGAAAGGGAGCGCCTCAATGGTGTGTTAACTTAGATACACAGGAACAGTGGGCAGGACCTCCTTAAAGCCAAGATAAGCCTTAAAATAAAGAAATCATATGACTGCAGCACGGCTACCCACTATGACCTGCTGAGGTAGGAATGTATGATCAGACAAGCCTGTGAGGCTACTCTCTATAAACCCCTTTTCTGGTCCACCGCCTTCATCTCTCCCCATCGTTGCTTTGCTTTTCACATGCTACATTCCAGCCATTGTCAACAGCTTGCGGGGTCCAGAACGTGCCCGATTCTGTTGAGTCTCGAAATGGGTGGCTACTTAGGCTACACACAGCAACCAACATTGCTTTGTCCCCTCAACTCCGAATTGCCTCTCAAAACTAATTTCAAGAACAATTTCACTGGAGGCCCTCCCCAACCCTGTTCACATCTTCAAATTGCCCCCGCTTGACACACACACACGCTTGAGTGGAGGGTTCTTGCATCTCCGTATTGCCATATACTATGATTTTTCTATTTTTTACCTGTTTCTCTCACTAGACTATAATGTCTTTTAAGGCAAATAATGCACCTGATTTATCCCGTTATCCCTGACCCTAGCTAGTGTCAGACAGATACATAGTAGGTCAGTGAATGTTTCCGTAAGTGTAATTACAGAGATTAAAATTTACCACGCAATAATTCTAATGACATGTACAACTCATGGAAATTACTTTTGTTTCAAAGTAGGATGAATTTCCTTTTCTGTGAAACATTTGTTAGAAGTGCACGCAGTGGGACCAAGTTTAATAAACAATTTGTTGAATGAGGGTTAGGGTTTTGTTGCTGCTGTTGCTGTTATTAATTAGTGATTTGTAGTAAAGGAGTCAGCTTTGTAGAGCCTCACAAATCACATTATTATATATATTATATAATACTATTGTGTGTGTGTGTGTATATCATATATACATATATACCAGGTGCTACACTTACATATTTATGGACATTTAAAGGTTTGATAATAGAAGAAACTGTTACTCTCCTGAAGGACATGTTAAACACATTTTTAAGAACCTCATCACATTTTACCAAAGCTTTTTAATGTGCAAACTACATAAATAGATAAGACATATAAGTCTTTGTGCATCACTCTGGCCTGCAAGAATTTATAAAATGAGAAGATGCTGTACACAAATTAATGTCAGCTGTGGTGTTACTTAAGACTATTTTGAAAAATTGTTTTTCTGTTTAACATCCTTCGTAATTGGTTGGTTTCATTTTATAAAATTAATACAACCAAATGTTTTAGCTAAATATTCCTGTTTTATGCTATTCAGTTTGCATGGCAATTGTGGCAAAATGATTTAAATTTGAATAACATATAAGCATACAACACACAGTTCATTCTGGATAATAGTTGGACAGGCATATTTTTCTCAGCATGGATTCCATGAAACAAAAGAACAATGGCACAGAGAGGGTAAGCTTGGTTGACTTTTGTTCTCTGTTAAGATCAAAGTACTAACCATTGCTGGCTCTACTTTTGGGTATGGTCTAAATGATTACTAAGAACTATGAATGGAACAGATGCGTTGTCTCACAAAGTAGATTTTTCTCATGTAAACATAATGTATAGCTCACTTAGACCAAAATACCAAAAAACTGCCTGTTACTGTCCACGCTATGTTAACTACAGCATTAAATGGTCCAATAGAGGCTCCACACAGGCAGAGACAGATATACAGGCAAAATAGCCTTTGAAATGTAACTCCAAGGATTCCAGCCACCATGATATCAGGAAAAAGATAAAATAAGATAGGGTAAATTCTGCTCAGCAATAAAAATAGCCAGTACCCTCTTCCTTCATCACTCCGTAGCACTAGGTTTTTACTAATGCGGTCACTCACTGGACTTCCAAGTCTCTAACTAGCATCTTCCCACACTAGGGTAGCAAGTCCCCTTGTCTGTTAGAAGGAAAAGAATGTCTTCTCTTCAGTTAATGAAAAAATTTTATTATTCGATTTCTCTATTCTAAGTTCTTGAAATATTAAATATATCGTGTTAGGCAGAAGCAAGGGTTATCATGCAGAATAACATTCTTTAAGATTCTCATTAGATGCCTCTATTCTTTCTCTAAAGTTCTTGACAACAGGTCAGTTTCTTCAGGTCGCTTCCTATTTCTCCACAGGCAACTAAAGCCACTGCACGTCCATTAGCAATTCAACAGTGGCCCTTACATCACGTAAGCCACTCAATAATAAAGTTCCTGCGTAGCTACATTTACGTCCTCTTTAGAAAACTCACCCATACCTTCCATAGGCCCTCCAAAATGCACCTCGGGCATCTAATTTACTTCACCAAGTACTCACTCTTTCATCCTCAAAATAAATGTCTTCACAGAGAGATGTGATTCCTAGAATAAGAAATGAGATTTTTCATTGCATTCTATTTACTTTTTGCCAACTCTCTATAATTATTTTCCAGTGGCAGTTTGTTTTATCTGTAGGTATTTTGCACATATAGCAAAGCTTATTCTCTGTCATTTGCTAAAAATAGTCAATTATTCTAGCAAGTCTTGTTCATTCATTACCTGGAATACTAACAAAAACCATTCACAATGGGAAACATGTACTTATTGAGGAGAATGGATGCCACATACATGTTTCTTTTCATGCAGTATTATTGTTCTCCCTGGACATAAGCAATGATTTAAAGTTTTTTTTTTTTTCAGAATTTGTAAAACAAGGGACATATTATTTTTTACAGTGTTCCAAGTCTGTTAAATGCCTACTAGGATTAAGACCTTGGCAATCTCAAAGCCCCCTTTTCACAAGTTTTTTTCCCCCCAATCTAAGGTAGTTTCACAGTGGAAGTCTATATAATCTTTAAACACACACACACACACACACACACACACACACACACACACACGATTTTAATCTTGGCAGAAATTAAGCCATCTAGAGTCTGTTTGTATAGCCATAATCGTTCCACCCTGATTTCTCTACTTAATCCATTTGCTCCGGTGAAAATGGCAGCTACTTTCTGTTTCCGGAAACAGACAACAATGCTTCCTGAAGTTTAACATGTTCATCTTCTTCAACTTTCCACTGCTCGTAAATTATTTCAAGTTCAAGATTTTGTTTACTATAAATTACTTGCTAAATGTCAACAGTGAACTACTGTGATTCAGAACTATTATCCTATTAATTTATTTCCTGGTGCAGCATTCCTAGGGCCTTTTAAATAGAGAGTAAGATAATAATCTTCGGTGATTAGAGTGTCACTTTTGAACACAAGAAAACCTAACAAAATTACATAATTTCTACTGAATATTGTTAAAAACTGCTTATACGGCCTTGGAACTTCCTATTATGCTGCAAGTTGAAAGATATAAAGGGCATGAAGAAGAAAATTCTGCTGTACACAATCTCAGTTCCCTAGCATGCTTCAGGATTTTTATATAGCACCAAATAAACCTTTGGTATATAGAGTTTCCTGCTGATTTTTGAGGAAGGATGTATGCCCCCGGGTACTTTTTATCCGCATAATCTTTATTGCTCTGAAAGGTCAGCAAAGCTGAAATGAATGCTGATTCAGGAACGTTTAAAAGTTTCAAGCAAACCATGATGATATACTCAAAAAGTCAATTTATTAGTCTGCCTTTCTTATACTAGTCAGTATCAAAGGCTAGATATTTAATTCAAGTACTTACTAGTAACCTGGAGTATTGCCATATAAAACAAAGAGACCTATTTTCAATGTTCGAACACTGATCTACTTTCTTTTCTTTATTTTCACTTTCCAAAAATGTGATATGAAGCTCAATGTACAAAAATAAGAAAGCACTCCAGCACTGCACATGTCCCTGGTCTACTTCCATGGCATGGCAAGTAGAAGACCCCTTTGAACTCATTGAGGATCTTACTTTTCTACTTCGTGTGAGATCCTCAATGAGTTCAAAGGGGATTATTTTTCATTCTCACTGAACTCCTCAGTTTCTATTTCTCTCTCCTCAACTTTAAAAAATATACCCATTCTTAGAGTTTCAATACCCTTCTTTCACACAGATGACTGCCCTCTCATCAGTTTCCAGTGAAACAGTTCTACTTATCTAAAAGACATCTCAACTTATATGTCTTGTTATTTCAACTAAATATGTCTAATAATTGCATTTGTCCTTCTCCTTTCCACACAATTTGCATGGATTTACATTCTGGTTAGCGCTACCACTGTCCTCAGTTAGCCGAAAGAGATAGGGTACCTTTCCTCTCTACGATCCTCATGTATAACCTGTCTCAAATGGTAGTTAATGGCTTCGTCAATGACTTACTTATTATCCATGTCTTCTTTGACATCTTGCTCATCTTTGAAGATCCAGATGAAATCTCAACTTTTCTTTTAAGATGTTGACCTCTAATAGCATTGTTTAGTGAACTCTAAATATCACTCTGATAGAATATGGGCGTAATAAAAAAGGTAAATAGTGTAAAGTTTTATGAACTTCAGGCTATTCACGTTTATGGATATCACAGGCGTGAGTTTCAGCAGGAGAACATGGAGAAACCATATTCATCAGGGTTGAGGTCAATAGATCTTGAGCTTAAAACTGTTTAAATTTTAAGTGGAGAAATTGTTAATTTCTCCACTGCTGCTGAGAAAAAAATTAACATTCTTTCTATACCCTTTACATACTTGTGTGATTATATTACATTCGTACATTTATTCTTGCAGTACAAAACACCCATTACTTACTGAGAATCTAAAACTGGGAAACTGTATTTTCTTGACCGTTGATGGGCTTACCTGCATTGCACCCCAACATGTCTGAAAGGAAGCTTCGAAGACCTTTAACTGTCCTCTAAAAGATGGTACCTCCTAAACTTGTAATTTTAATTTAGAATCACAGTTGCGATTTGATATGTGCTCCACAGGAGTTTTAATGAAGTGGCCATTCTGCCTTTGCTATGAAATTAACTGATAACCCCTCCCAACCTAATCTTGCCTTTCTAGCAAATTCAGCTACTAAAGTTATTTGATAAAACAATTCTACAATGCAGACTTAAATTCAAACCAACACAGCAATTTTGCTTGGAAGAAATTTAACAAAGAAAGGTAAGCAGTTTGTTAGTGGACACTTTGCCACGGCAAAATGCTGTGCATGTTAAAATAAAATATACATTGAAGTCAATTGTCACTAAGTTTGTTTACCAACAAAGTGGTTTCCTGTTTTTTAATTGATTGTGGGGGTTTTTTGTACTAAATTATAAAAGACCCCAGAATTTTCCCCATGAATAAAAATACAAATTTCCTTTCAAATATTCACAAATGTAAAAAAGTATAAGGGAATATTTTATTTATTGCTAGGGGGTAAGGGTGTTTTTCATGAGATACAAAAAGGGAAAACCATAATATGATTACACAAAATTGCAAAATATATCTGCCCTTGAGGATATGTTCTACCAAAACAAGGGGGTATGAGGAGGAGCCAGAGAAAAACTGGAATTACCTTCTGGAGGGCAGGTCCCTTGCAGTACAGGCTTCCCTGCTAGGCGAGGGTTCTAAGAACCCATCTGTATCAGTGCACCAGCTGGCGTTGTTGGGAGAGGTTGCGTTTGGCTTTGGGGAATTTTTTTTTCAAGACTGTTTCAATGTGTTTGCCCATTTCATGAGGGGTGATTTGTGAGTACACCTGCCCACAGTGCACTGAGTGTTGAGTAGTTTTTGACCAAAAATGGCATGGCCCCGTACCCCACCCTCCCTATTCACCTGGTCTCACCCGAGCATTGTGTGGGCAGGGAAAGGGCAATGGAGGAAGGCTCCCTTAGAGACAGAGTAGATGTCAGGAGGCAGGAGGCAGGAAAAGAGAGGGAAAGAAGAGATAGCATGAGGGAAGGGAGAGCACAGATTAAAAAAGACCCAGAGAATAAGATGAGAAACCATAATAAAGGAGAAAGGAGTAGAGAGAGTGAGACAGAGACAGATAGAGAGAGAGACAAAGAGAGACAAATTCTCTCCTTTCTTTACAAATTTGTACAGAAAATTAGTATGCGAGGGAGTTTACATTACTCATGCCAAACCAGGTCTGTCTGGAAAAAGTCCAGCCATTGTTAATATAACAAGAAAGTTTGTGTGACATCGATGTAACCTGGTAGCCAAGGAGAGTGGACAGGAATGCACATGTGTAAACAATGACGACTTCACTGTACTGGTCAGTGGGGGCTATAGACGCCCTTGAGTGAGCATGTGTACTGTGTGGCCGTCGCATTCAAAATGACTGAGTGAGGAGAGCAACAAATCTGCATCAAATTTTGCGTGAAGTTTGAACATCCCTCCACAGAAACTATTTGGGTGACTCAAAAGGCCACAGCTGTGGGCAACTGATGATTGGCAGCTTCATCACGACAATGCGTCTGCTCATGCATCACATCTCGTGCAGAGTTTTTTG
>PVJD01014174.1:0-30377 GCA_004026545.1 Mormoops blainvillei | reverse complement strand
AATGCCATCAAATGTCTCCTTGTTCCCTTGTTGTGCAACCGCGCACGCAGCTCTGAATGAGACCTTTTATAATTGGAGATTCCAGAGTTGCACTTGCCCCTGACTCTCTCCCATGCCAAATGACATTCTCAGAGACTTTCGAGCTGCATGTATGAAGGAAGCACAGTTTCAGCCCCACCTCTCACCCCACGTGCCCACCCACAGCGTCAGCCTAGACTCCAGGGGGGTGGTGGGGCCAGCTTCTGGCAGCCAAGGGGTAGGAGCTGGAGTCGGGGGGCCAGCATACCCGTGATGCAGTCCTCCTGATGCCTGGAGCTATCAAGCTCGGTGCTTCCAGAAGCTCCATGTGCAAGGAGGGCCTGTGCTCATCCCAAAGGGCACCCATCCTAGTCTCTCGTGCATCCTGGCTCTAGGAGGGTATTCATGGGGGAGGCCACTTTCCGTGGTGCAGACCCGAGCAGGCCTAGCCACATCCTGCTCGGAGTGACTCTGCCTTGTCCGCAGCCCCTGCTCTCCCAACTGGCAGATGCGCAGGCCTCTGAACGAATGCCCATGGATTCTCTGACACCTACAGAGCCACGTGCATCAGAAGTGCATCCCAGTGCAGGGATTGCTTTGTATCCAAGTAGGAGAGCAGAAAATACTGACAAAATTTTTCAAACACATACGATCAAAGTGCTTATTTGATATTATATTTTATTTAACCATCACAACAAATATTGTAAGGCCGTCTTCATTGTACAGATGAGGGAGCTGGAGACCAGAGGCTTCGAGGCTTTGCCCAGTTTTATAGTCACTAAGTGGAGAGACGGGATTCAAACTCAGGACTGCCTAACTCCAGGAGAGCCTGGGCCCTTTCTTCAAGAGCACGCTTCTTTTCAGATCCATTTCCCACTAAGCCCATTTATTAAGAAGCCTTATCCTTTGGCCAGCTCCTAGAGGGATGTGTCTTGGGCAGACGTGCTGACTCAACCTTCCCTAGCTGTTTGCTTTTCTTCTTGGTGGTGCTCATTATGTTCCTGGCCGTCCACAGATGCCCAGGGCCCTCAGATGCTCCTCTGTCCTCCCTTGGCACCCCAGCCAAAATGTGTCCGCGACCCTTCACTCACATTACAAAAGCATAAAGACATGGAGAGAACAACCTGCTGTGTACCCACTGTCTGAGCTTCATAGGGATTTAAAATCATCAGCCCAGAATGGGGATGCTGGGGAGAAGGGGCCAGGTCTGAATATGTTTTGCAATCCTGGCACCCAGCGTAGTTTTGGGACCATGCATGGATAAATGAATGAATGGAAATGTAAGGAAGTAGCTCACTGGTGGAAGAGCATTTGAGGATATTAGACATCTTTCCTTCACATCTATGAAATCATATTATGTTAGCAGGTACCTCATAAGCCTGCGTACAATGCCTGTATCCCAATATGTTAAATTTGTTTGTTCATTTATAGTTTAGTTGGGCATTTACTGAGCACCAACTCCCTGTTAGGTTATGGAGGTAGTAAAATTGAGGGACTTAGGACCTGTCCTCTAATCAGAGTTCACAATCTAGTCAGGAGAGAGACTTAATTTTCATGCAAAAAGCAAGACAGAAAGGACTGGACGCCTACATCACCCTGAGAGATGTACATGAGACTTCCCAGGTGACATGGTCTTCAGTTGCTAGCTGAAGGACATGGCAAGAAGCAAAACTTGGTAAAGGCATAAAAAAACCACTTTTTTATGGTGCACTCACACCAATATTTCTGACACCTGATATGTGGGTTTTTCCACACCAAGCCATTCTCTAGTTCTTAGCAGCCATGGATTGGGTGCCCTACAATTTTACTCAGTTCTGACATTAGCTGCCTGGAGTTAGCACACGCCTCACAGGTTAAGGGCTCAGTTCCCCAAGATTACTTCTCATTTCAGATGCCAATCTCAAGTCCCATATTGTCACCTGTATATCTGACTGACCGGCTATAAACTGAGGCTTCCCACAAACCCTCGTTTTTGGGGTTAAATAATTTGCTCACAGCTCACGGAGCTCAGGAAAAGAGTTTACTTACTACATTACCGGTCTGTTATAAAAGGTTACATTTCAGGAAGAGCCACAACGAACAGATGCACAGGGCAAGTAGCGTGCCCCCCTCCCAGAACCTCGACATGTTCGCCGACCAAGAAGCCTCTGAACTCCATTGGTTTGGGGTTTTATGGAGACTTCATTACTTAGACATAATTGATGAAGTCATTGGCCATTGGTGATTGAACTCAAATCCAGTCCCTGTCGTCTCTCCAAGAGGGTTAAGGGAAGTGGGGCTCAAAGTTCCAACCCTACAATCACATGGTTGGTTCTCCTGCAAACCAGACCTCCATGCTTAAGGGCTTTCTAAGTTACCTTATTTGTGTAAATTCAGGTATGGTTGAAAGTGACTTATTATGAATAACAAAAGAAACTCCTCTCTCCCCTGTTACTCAGGAAATTTCAAGGGTTTGAGGAGCTCTGTGCCAGGAACTAGGGACAGAAGGTCAGCTGTGTACTTTTTATTATATCCCAACACCACAGTTTTCCATACAGAGGGAACAGAACCACGAAAGCTGAGCAGGTATGAAAAAAACAAATGTTAGTTGTGGCTGTAACAGAGAATTTTTGTGAGGGGGTGGGGATGAGCCCAGCCAATCAGTGGCAGCCTTTCGGTGTTAACAAGTTTGAGACTGTACTGTTCCATGTCGGGGCACGGGTAAGAATTATACTTTTCACATGCAGAAGGCTTCTCTGAGCAGTAACTAGGTCCTTTACGTGAATGACCTCATTCAATCTTCGCTACCACTCCGAGTGAGGCACTCTTATTATTCTCATCTGATCTATGAGGAAACTGAAGCCCAAAGCCACACAGGGAGTCCATGTCAGAGCTGGGATTCTAGCCCAGTCTCTGAATCACTGTATCCTTCTGCTTCTCAGAGACATGATGAAGTGACCTTGGAGACTGGGGCATTCCCCGCTGAGGACAAGCAGCTCATGGATGTGGAGGATAAAGTATAACCTCAAGCTCAGGCTTGATTCTTGGACTCAACAAAAATTCCATCTCTAAACGACAGTCCCAGGATGGCAAGCCCCATTGCTCTGGCACGGATGGCTCATCATATGACTTCAGATTTTGTGTGTTCAACATTAAAGAGACATTGAATCTAGTGGAAACAGAGAATACATGGAAAATGACCTCACTGACTAAGGGCCGAAGTTGAAATGCCTGGCTTGAGTTTTGGCCTCACCCACCCTTTCTTCCTTTCTGGCTGCTCCTGTGGCCACGTGGCCCAATTCCAAGGCTGCGGTAGAGTAGCCTTCTGTGCACAGGGTGGTAGCTCCTGGCAGCCCTGTCTATCTGCTTTGCTCCGTGGAAGAACTCACCAGTTTCAGTAGCAATGTGAAAGATTACCCAAGGACACCAAGGTTGAGATTTATAACGTGTGTCCATGTTTCTCTGCTAGTGAAACAAACTGGAAGAAAATGGTGTGGTTCATTGAAAATCTTCACTGAAAGGCCCAAATAATTATGGGGTGTGGCATTTCTACATCAATAGAGTAGTGTATTTTTTTGTGGAAAATCCATATACCTTTTTGTTTTTCTCTACCAGCTCTGTGAAGTAGGCAAGTGTTCATTTTCTTTTTCCGTGTATGCGAAATCCGAAACTCCGAAAGTGAGTGAGAGACAGAGCCAAGATTTCCAACTTGGATCTTTTTGATTTTGGGGTCAGTTCTTATCCTGGTTGATGCTGCTTTTCCTCGTCCCCTGAATCTGAGTCAAGTGCTGCCCCTTCTACTTGAGACTCTGCTGTTGACTTACCAGCAAGGATGGTGCTCTGCCCGCGTGCACCAATCTGACATTTTTGTTGGTGGTGGAAAGCGCCTTTCTGACGGGGCGATGACCATGCCATAAAACTTATTACACATTTTGATTATTGCTTCTGTTTTTACACAAGTATTGAACTTTTTCTATGACATCACTTCAAAAAGTATTTACGGCAGTTTGCACCAACATCATACGCTAATAAGATGACACCTATTAGAGGCAAGCAAAACAGCAAAAAGAAATACAAGGGTAGGAAGAGAAATGTGGGCAGGGAAGAGACCAACACAAAAGTGTAAATAATGCATTTGATCCAGATGAGCACCTCGTTGGATTCTAAACCTGCCAGGAGCCATTGGCAGAAGAGGAGCAGGTTGTTTATGTGATTTACTGTGTTTTTAAGAAAAACCCAATCAAAAGCATATCTGCTACACAATGATCTTCCCGAGGCCCCCTCCAAGTGAGAGCACTGCAGCTTAATTAGTACTCTTCCCATGACGTCTTATCAAAGGATCAAGGTGATAATGAGTCTCAAAGAGCCATTTACCTAGGCTGCTTAAACCAATAGAAACAATGGTCAGCACTTGACCTTCTGAGGCTTTTTGCCTTCTGTCCTTAGTTAAATAATAATTTTCTCTGATGTGTGGTGTTTGATTCAAACTTTCTCTGCAAATTAAGAAAATAATAACTTTTTAAAACTAGAAAAATGAAAGAGCTGAGCTACAGTAGAGTGGATGTGAACATAAGGTCCTGCTCCAAGATCTGACATGTCTTACCTGGTTGAGCTCCTTCTCCTTCTATGCTCCTTTCTCCACAAGACAAGAGGGTTTCCCATTGCCTGCTCTGAACTGACAGGTGGAAAATCTCACAGCTATTCTTGGAATTCTTGTGAACATCAGACAGAAAGTAGTCAGTGCAATTCTTATACCTACTGACTTTGTCACCATTCATTCATCCTTTTATCAGAAGCGTACAGAACATCCCTATGTGCCTGGCCCTGCAGACACAGAGATGGATAAGACATAGTGCCTGTGGATCAAAGGGGAGACAAAAATGCTCCCAGATAGTCACAACACAATATGGGAAGCAATGTCAGAGAGACATGACCAGGGTGGTGAGGAAAAGGGAGAGAAGAACCATTATCACCATCTGAGAGGCTGAAGATGGATTTCAAAGGAGTTGATGCTCAATTACAGTCCTGATATAAGTCCCTCAATGAGTTGAGAAGGGGAGATTATTGACAGAGAGAAAGCGTGTTAACGGCATACCAGTGACCAAGAATGGAAGATGTGTTGGGGCAACAGAGAAAACTTGAGGGGCAGAGAGCAAAGACTGTCAGAGCGCCTCACCCACAAACCAGCTGAGAATTCAACACTCTGGTTATTACATTTTAAAAGAAAAAATGCCCTAAATACTTGACTTATTTAAAGTTTGCCTTCATTAACATTCTGACATGAGTAGTTGAAAGAAAAGGGAATGGGCTGGAGGCACAGTGCCAAATGCAGGGTCCACGCAGGACTGTCGGGTGGCCATGCCTCAGAGACCTGAGCTGACATAACACTTTTTTTTAAATTCAAGCACAGCATATGATGTTACGTCTTCCATGATGTACTTCTCTCCTTCTGGGTAAGAAGCGTTGGGCTTGGGTTTCATGTTTTGGTTTTGCATAAACCCTACTCGGCATGATTCATGTGCACCTCACATGGCCAAGCGAGAATGTGCTGCCTCCAACTCAGCTGCATAACCGCAAAGCCATCGATTAGTAAAAACCATACTATGTATTAGCTGTTTTTTTAGCAGGAAGATCACATTACCAGGAGAGTCAAGTGCCTTTGGAGCCGTCAAGTGCCAGCCATTGCTTTGTTTTATTATTCTATGAGCTGTCCTCAGAGTGGGGGAAAATCAGTCTTTACAGGTATTAATAAGTGGCATGTACTGTTGAGATTGAACTTTTAAAAAATTAAATTTATCCTGGAAATTAATAACCTCTGAAGATTCAGGACATGTCAGTCTTTAATTTTATCAGTAGCAATGGAATTAATATGGTATCAATATGGTACCAATATCGTATTGGGATTTAAACAACTTGAACACTTTAAAAAGCCCAAGTGAATAAATTACAAATATTTTAGTGACACAGATAATTGGCCAATATATATAAATTTAATTCACTTTAAAATTCGGGGGTCAAGTCCTTTTCATTTTCATCAGAAGACAATTTTCCCAGGGTGGGGGATGCAGAAAATGAAGGTAGAATGTTGGTCTTGTCTTCACAAGGTTTTCTAGACTGAGAGATCTCTGTTCACACTTCTTGTTTGCTGTGATTGGAATCACGCAAGCCAATCGGTAGACCTCATATTGAGTTTCAGTCAGTTGCCCAAGTTTGCCAAATCTTTTAAACAACTCTGCCACGAGCTAGCGATTAGCCAGCTTCCTTGCTGCAAGAGCCATTTTCTCTCATTCTATTTAAAGCAACGCTCACTCCTACCATGGTAAATGATTTTACACTGCACAAAATGTGCTGAAGCATTCACATTGTGACTGATTAAAAACCACACAGGAATAGGGCTTTACTCTTAAAGCGTAGTTTGTGCCTGTCCTGGGTCCTTGTCGCTCACTTCGACACTCTTTGCCAACTCAACATTCTTCAAGAAAGTGTAAATCCTACCACAGGAAAACGAGGTGTGGAATATGTGCCTCGGTTGATGACATCACCTTCTGGTTAGGGCTGTAAATTGTGTGAGACCACGCATACAGACCCTGGCTCCTAAGGCCTGGGTTTCATAGCTGTATTTCCTGACCTTGAAAATTCATCATTTGAGGGACAGAGAGCATCCCTTCTGCCTGGTCTTTACTCATGCTAGGCTCTTGAGGGAGTGCGCTGGCCCCGAAGTCCAATGAATGGGAGGTTTTGCACCTGAAACTGCTACTGCTTTGGGCCAAATGCTTGTGATGGGTTTATTATAGGCCTCAAATGTATAAATCTGATAAACCAGTCAATGGCTGTCTGAGCTACCTTAACTTGAGGAAGGGACCGCCTTCATTAAGTGACTTCAAGGTCCCGAGAAGGTCATTAAGCTGGTGAATGCTGGAAATTCTATCAGTCTAACACAGTCTCCATAACTTATTGACAATTCCCTGGGGGAAAGGATCACTGCTTAAGTCTCTTTTAGTGCCATAATGATCAGCCTGGGTAGTGGTGTCCCCAAGGGGAAAGTTATCAAAGTCTGAAGACAACTTTAGTTGTTATAACAGGGGAACGAAGGTGCTATGAGCATCTAACAAGTGGAGGTCAGGGATGCTGCTAAGCACCCTGTAGTGCACAGGACAGTACAGGACAGCCCCACAGCAAAGAATGATCCAGCCCCAATGTCAGTAGTGCCAAGGTGGGGAATCCCATCTTAGTGCAAGTGAGAGGTTTGAGAGGCTAGCTAAGGGGGCATTGGAAGCAGGATGGGAGTGGGGCCTGGTGTGGGACATTAGGAAGCCACAGCGCAGAGGGACACATAATGAAAAACACCTTGTTGAGGGTGAGCCCTGAGTTTATGCTGGAAACACATGGGTTCATGATTTTTTTGTTAAAACCACAGAGTGAAATAAAGCAACATAGAATGTCCCCAAGTTTTATTCAAGCTGGTGGAAAGAGTAGCAAGAAAAGAGGAGGTTGCCCTGGAGAGTATGGGATGCAAGACCCAGGTGACTGGTCTGCAGCACCCCCAGTGGGGCTCCGGCAGAGTCCATGGAGCAAGGTGGACATACTAAACTGCTTCCTCTACACAACTGGGCCTCCTGTCTTTGTCGCAAGCATGGATATCAGTACTAGCCAGTCAAATGTATGTGAAATGCCAAGCCTGCAGGATGTAGTTGGTCCCACTCCTTCTTGGTTTATGGATAAGGAACCTTTGGATGGTAACAATGGGTGAAGCATGGAGAGCAGTCATTTCCCCAGGCAAATTCTCCAAAAGTGGTGCATTGTCAGTAGTTTTCAACAAAAGCTTGACGTGACAGTTGTTTATTAGACTCTCATAAAAAGACATTAGGGGAAGCTCTGGGATGCAAGCCAGTGTGGCACATAGAGAAGGTGTTGAAAGGGTGGTGCGTTCCTCTGCAGACTGGCTCTCCCCCATCAGCCAGTAACACAGGCCCCTCCCAGACTCGCTCAGTTGATATTTAAACTTGTGTGCGTCTCTATTATCTCTGCAGATTATATCAGCTGGGCACCTATAGTGACCCGCCAACTTCTCAAACTAGACCATGCCGTAGCCCTCTTTCTGTTTCCTGTTTGCTCGTAAAGTAACTGCCCAGACTTCTTGGTGTTTTCTCTCCTCACATGTCAGCTAAATGAAGTCGCATTGTGACCACAAGGAAACCTTTTGCTTGTGCTGCTGCCTAGTGTTGACAGAGCACTAAATGCTGCTTGGCCTGAAGAACACTAGTCATTGTGGCCAAACTTTGGAGAGGCGCAAGGGGCCAAATGTTAGACTGCCAATTAAGCAGCAAGGTGGAAAATTCTTGCCTTTCTCTTGGCACTCGAGGTAATTGGTTGGGGGAAACATTTAAACTGAACAGGCAACAGGATGGACTTGAGCAGCATAAGAAGTTGTGCTATAGCATTACCTTGATAACTCACATCACCTAACACATAAGGCACAGGCACACACACAGCACAAGGACCCCAAGGAGTCGTCTCTTTGGCTTCAATGGCTGGAGCTTCTGGCTGCACAAATCTGCATAAGGGGAAGAAATTCCTTACATCCCAATTTAACAGTTCAAACTCTGCCCACGTGGCCCTATGTACGTGATCAATCCATTTTCAAGGATTCCGAATGAGTTGTAGAACTCTTATTATCGGTAGCAACAGTGATCACATGACTGTGTAGTGCATTAAATGCCACAGAGAATATGCACACACGCTCTCTTGTGTGATCTTCACAACACCCTTCGTTCTCCCATTTATTAACTGCCCGCTGTGCGTCAGGCACTGGGCTTGTACAATTAATTGGGAAGTCAGATTAAGTTATTTGGCCAGGATCATACAACTTCTAAGTGGCACAACCTGGACTTCACCCCAATCCTTCTGAGGAAGTCAGACATTTTCAGTGAGCTACATGTTACACTTTTCACTCCCCTCCATAACTGGCATTCACCTCGTGTAGGGTAATGAGTGGGGCCCCTGATTTATTGATGAGCTAGTCATGTTTTTCATTTATCTCATTAAAATATTCCTGCAAAGAGGGATGGACTCAGTTCACCCATTGGCATATCTGGACTATGTCCATTTAGAAAGCCCCTTATTTCACAAGGGGACCATTGTAGCCCCATGGCAGTTCTTCACGTTTCTGCTAAGGAACGTTATCTTCAGAACTACTACTCTGGTTCTCAATATTTTAAGGAATTAGCATTTGCATTTCAACATTTCAAGTGTAAGGAGTACATGTGGATGCTTTTACTGTATTTTACAGATGGCCAAATGGTGTCATAGAGACATAAAGTGACCTGCTTAAAACCTCATACAACATTCCATCCATCCACAGCCAGATTTTTTTGAGAATATTTGTTACATGTAGGTTTTGCAAAAGGGAGTTGTTGTTTTTTTTTTAAGGAAAATTGAATACATCACATAGATTTTGTAGACATGTTGGCTCTGTAGCCCCTTGATTTTTCTTGGACTTGCTAGTTTAAGGCCATGCTGACTCCAAGATGCTCTTTCCCATAACACATCACCCTTTATCCAAAGAATCAAAGAGTTTCCACTTTTTAAAAAAATAGTTTTAACTGAACTTATTGGGGTTATATTGGTTTAAAAAATTATTAGGTTTCAAGTGTACAATTCTATGTATAATACATCATCTGAAGAGTTTCCTCTTAATCCACACTGAAGACCAATTGAATGGGAAGCTTGCCTCACGTTCTGCACCTCTGAATCCTAGTTCTGGGGTCAGTGATTAACATTTCTCTCATTCATTCATTTACTCATTCCTTCATCTGTTAGTTTATTCCATGAGTACCTGTGGTAACCTATGAGTGTTTATTGAGTACATATTCTCTGTGAATACTATAGTAAGCAGTCCTTCAGGGATACATCAATAAACCAATGACTGCTTGGGTTTGTGGGGTGCGGTGTGTATGTCAGCAGGTGGGTGTGTGCAGCTGTGTATGTGAGCACGCCTATGTGAACTGAGTGACCTATCATTGTTGTAATTCATATACAAAAATTCTTAGTTTTGATACCTCTTAGTCCTAAAGTGTAAGAGAATAACATCTCCTATAGGTATATCTCTGGTTCCAAATTTCTCTACAATGTTCCTGTGATCCATCCTTTATGCACGTAAACCTGGGAATGGCCTTTACTTTCGGGCTCACCTCTTCTGCCCTTGGACTGGGATATAATCGACGGAGGTTATGCACACTAGTCTTGCTGCTGGACCCATCATGTAAATCAAACACCTACCTTCCTGTGTTGCAAATGTTTAAACTTCAGATTTTCTTGCTGCCTCTACATCCCCACAAACAGGCCGTGAACATCCTGTGCAGGTGACCAGGTGTGCCAGCGTGATAAGGCTGGGCCCCACCACTGGTTCCCCTTCCTGTCCTCCTCTGATTGTGACATAGTGACAATCATTCACCCCAGTGAAATTCCCTCATGTCTTTTTGTTGTGTCCTTCACCCTGACTCCTGACAAAGGCACTGCCCACCTGCTTGATTGTGCCCCTTCCCTGGAGGCTCCCTCCATGTGTGGAGCCCTTGTGGCATGCAGTGACACTGTCTAGGACCTGTGAGTACAATAAACTTTGCTTTTCTGTACCTCTCCTGTGTCTCCTCTTTTGGCCACATCTGACTGACCATCTCTGATAGAATACAAAACTCCCCTAAGCGTCAGACATCTTGTCTCCTTCCGAGAACACACTTTTCTCCTCCCAAGAGATTAACATATGCTTATATTTTAAAACAAATAAACAAACAAAAATCTTTCCTGCAAAACACAAAACCAACCCATGTCAGGCTGTCATGTAGCATGTGACTAACCTGTGGGCTGCAGCAATAGTAAGGTGTAATGGAGATCCTGCCCCTGGTCCTTGCAGAGGCCCCAGAGGTCAGAACAAGGGGGGAC
This sequence comes from Mormoops blainvillei, assembly GCA_004026545.1. NCBI lineage: Eukaryota > Metazoa > Chordata > Mammalia > Chiroptera > Mormoopidae > Mormoops > Mormoops blainvillei. The sequence goes on along the minus strand of PVJD01014174.1, from coordinate 19,442 downwards.
AGTGGGTGACAGATGCAGAGAGCTGCCTGGACCAGGGCCCGGCTCCTCAGCTCTGTGACTTTCTCAAGTCGCTTTCCCTCTCTGCCTCTGTTTTCTGGTCGCCAGCGGAGCGGGCGGTGGGGAGGGAGGGTTCCAGCTCTTCTGCTCAATCTCATTAAGAAATGTGTAGCTATATTTTCTACACCAGCGTTTAAGCACTTACGCAGGGACCTGCGGGCACGTGTTCCTGGAAAGACTCCGCACGGATTTTCCACTCTGCCTGCTGTGCTCACTAGCACTTGGAGAACTGCTCTATTTTTTCTTCCTGGTTGCATTTGCCACTTACCCTACTGAAAACAGGAATTAAGACTTTAGACAGCTGCTTACCACATAAAACTTTCAAATAAAATATTCCTATTACATTTTCTTAGGGAAAAAGTTCACTCGAGTAGATTAGCAAAACTAATGTAAATATGAAGTAATGCCAGTGGCTGCCTGCAGAAGGTGTTTTTAACTTTCCATTTTGACTTAAGGGCCCAGAGCATTGAGGTGTCTGTGACACTGTGCTCTGTGTCACATTTGTGAGTAGGATGATGTTGTAATGCACCCGTAATGGCTAATATTATGTTAATGGAGATTGGTGCCAACACGCACTAATATATATTTAGTCAGGTGGAGACATTCCCAACTGGTAAGGTAACCTGTGTGGTTAAGTAATTTACACATATAAATAGAACGAGGATGATTCAACTCTCATTCTGGACACTGCCTTTACCCTTGCAGGGATACTTGATGTTATTTTCTAACATCTCAAGTTTATTTTATTTTGTTCTCTAACATTGAAAGTCCATTTGCACTCTTATGAAGAAAATACAAAAATATCCTCACCAAATTATTCAATGAACGACACTCTAGTTTTATCTTTCAAAAGACCGAGGGTGGGGCTGGGGAAGCCGAAGGCCCCCCCCCCCCCCCCCCCCCCCCCCCCCCCCCATGAGAGACAGCAGGTCACCTCCTGCTGGATGTGGCCTTCGTGGTCGGAGCCACATGATGTTGAGCAAAAGGGATGAATGAGACGATTGCCAGGACCGTTCAGGCAGTTAAACTCCCTCCTGTCACTCACCTGTATAAGCAACGTCACAAAGAACAAGAGGTTGGGGTAAAAGTCTTCTCTCCACTATTAACTCCCTTTGGGGGAGAACTCGCTTAACTTCGCAATTCTCTCATCTATGAGAAAGCATAGAACCCCTTAGTAATGGAGGGCTTTTGAGTTGTGCACATAAAATGATTTATTAAAGTGTAAGAAAGCAATGAAACACTTTGCAAAGCAACGGGAGCATGTCAAACAATGACTATTTGGCGGGCAGCCAGAGCTCTGTAGCGGCCCCTCAGACTCCAGGCCAGAAACCTGTGTCACCCGTACCTGGGTCAGCAGACCCAGCCAGCAAGTCCTCTGGAGCTGGTGCCACAAAGCACTGCCTTTGACGCCATAGCCCCACCCCAGCTCCTTTCCCAGACATCCTTTGCCACATCTGACATGTTTAAGGAACAGACATCTCTTACCAGGAACTTTCTCAGCATATTTTAGGAACATAAGTTTAAATAACAGAGAACAGAACATCATAATTTTTATACTCAATAAATCACATGAGGGAGATGAAATTCCCCCTGATGCACCAAAATGACAGTTTTTGAGGGCATGTGTCTGTCCCTCCTCTGGGGCTGTCAAATCTCCCTCTTCCCTTGTGACCTGCCTTCATTTCTGTGGGTTCTCACTCCTGGGCAGCATCTCTAGAACTTTTGGGATCCACATGTCATGTTTATATTTTGCATCATGAGGTGGTAGACTTCTGTTTCCTCTGTTTCTGCCATTCACAGCCACGTGACCTGGAATCAGCTGCCGAGCCCAACCCAGCACGGTGCTGCCCTTATAGGAAGTCAGTGAGAGGAGGCTTCATGATCTAGAGAGTGAAGGAGGGGATGGAAGCCTGCCCCAAGTTATGCAGCTACTCCAGGGTGCTCCGACCAAGACAGCCGCTGGCGTGCGAGAAAAGGATCAGGAATGTTTTCCTTCTGCTTCCTGAGTTTGTAGAGTTTCTTAGCCCTCCGTTTCACTTCATTGTAAGTGCATGGCGACATGAGTAAGCGTACCCAGGACAGGACATACAGTGGGATGGAACCAAGAAAGAGGATTCATCTTGAGAGGCGAAAGAACTTCCATCAGTGAGAACTCTGGGCAATTTTACGGGCTATATGAATGCCAGAGATCACCTTAATAATGGAAGAGGTCAACCAGAATGGTGACCAGCTAGCAAAGAGGTTAGAGCAAGTTTTCATTGGGATAGAGGCTGGTGGAGCCATGGTTGGAGAGGACTTTTTAGAAGGTTGCTTTCAGTGCTAAGATGTTTGGGTTCTATAAACAGGGGCCAATGAAGTTGTTCTCCTTCAAGAACACACGTGCACAATGACGTGCGCTGCACACTCACACACAGAAGCCTGCATAGGTGTCCTAACGCTGTAAGTCTTCCTGTGGAGATCTGTCCATGCCCGGGAGGGTACAGGACAACAGCAGGTTCTCAAGAGAGTTTTGCCTGTAGGGAAGGAGCTGACTTGTTTGTTAGAAGGGCAGGAATCCCTGGAGGAAAGGAGACATCTCAGCGACAGGAGGAGGGACAGGAAAGAAGAGAGAAGAAAATAACCAGAAGGCGAGACTTACCTTTTGGCCTCGTTAAAATGCTGTGCAATGGGCCCCAGGAATCTAGTTCTGGAGCAAGTCCATGAAGTAAGCCCTCACAAAGTTTGCACAAAAGATTCTTAAGTAAGCTCATAAATGTGACACCAAGCAAATACTTGGCAAAATTCAGCTAAGTCATAAAAGGAGTTGCTGGGGCCATGTTGCGGCATTACCTGTGCTGGCACGAGCCTGGGTGCAGGGTTTCCCTCCTCCTAATTAGGGGTCAGGGTAAGTGACAGGGATTTCAGGGTATATTTACATTTGGTCCTTGGCCAGTTCTTTCTGGTCTCTGGACTCTTGTCATAAAGGGGAACCAATATAAAGTAGGACAAGACCAAAGAAAACAAGTGAACTTTTTATTGTAGAAATGAGAACTTTTTATGGTAGAATCAGGTCTGATGTGGCCACATCATCGCTAGGTAAGTGGGGTACTGGGAAAATGCTCCCAATCATGGCCTATTCTTGGAATTTTCCTGACTGTGTTCATCTCTTATTTTGTTTTTCCTTGATTCACTAGACGCTTCTGTTCAGGTCCTGTTCACCGCTGGACAAAGCGGAATTGGGGGATCCCTTGGCCTAAAAACATACGATAGCATGCATATTAGTTTCCCAGGGCCGCCTTAACAGGACCGCACCCCGAGTGACTTAAACAATATAAAGTCATCACCCGACAGGCCTGAGTCTGATATGAAGGTGTCAGCAGGCTTGGCTCCTTCTGAGGGATCACGGAGAGAAGCTGTTCCTTGCCTCTCGCCTCACTTATGGTGGTTCGCTGGCAACTTTTGCCATTTGTTGGCTCATAGAAGCGTCAGCCTTGTCTCTGGCTTCATTTTCACAAGGTGCTCTCCCTGTGTGTGTCTCTGTCCAAATTTTTCCTTTTTATAAAGACACCATCTATTGGATTAAGGTCCACACTAATGGCCTTATTTTAACTTAATTAACTCGGTGAAAACTCTCTCCAAATAATGTCACATTATGAGGTCCCAAGGATTAGCACTTCAATGTATGAATTGGTGGGGCGGGGCACAATTATACCAACCACAACCTGATTTCCAAACCAGGGAGGAAAGAGGCTATAGCAAATTCAATTTTCTTTAAAAACTCAGGAAAGCATCTGCAAAATTCTGGTGAAGATCAAAATTGCACCTCTTCAGGCATACTGCTTTAAGTAATTTATTTCTGCAAGTTGACACGCTTGTTGTTCATTGTCCCCATTATAATGAATTTGAGAAATTTAGTTTATAGTCGAGTACCAAGAAAAATGTAGGTGCGCTTGTTCCTTTCTGACAGTAAGAACCACATAATTCACCATGCTTCAGTTTTAACTTGGGTTGGCAGACATCTCAGAGCCAAACAGGATGGTGAGTTTCGGTTCCCTCATTTATATCTTCTTTGGTTGGACTTGGTTTCCTGTCTTGGTTTCTTTTTTTTTTTTTCTTATGGACTTCATGTGCTTCTGACCAGCCGATTCACAGCCTTCTTGGGGAGAGGTAGGATGCACTTTAACACAGCACAAAGTCAGCTTCTGACTTCATGGCCGCCCCTTCTGGCCCCACTCCTGAGGCCGGCGTCCACTGTGACCTCCACAGCGGGGTTCGCCCAAGCGTTGCTAGGTGATCTCTCCGCACTCACCTCCAAGCCTGCGTGTCTCTACCTGCCCGAGGTTTTGTAACCGGTTTCAACCCTGCATATGGCATGGAGCTGCTCGTTCCTGTGAGGTTTTATTTGAAAGGAACTTCAGTCTTAAAAATCCAATTGCACAAAATACCAAAGCATCTCCCTTGTATGACAAACAGCAAAGAAGTGGCAGGAAGTGCTATTTGTGCTGAAATAATCTTTAGGGAAGACAGTTGTCATTTCTCTGAAATAGGAGGATATGCCTCCTCTGGGGCAAAGTCACACGGGCACGCACACACACACACACACACACACACACGCTCCTGTACACAAAGCATCACAGTTAAATACTCGCTCAAATTCAGCACTCGTTTTTGGCCCCTTTGTATCCCATAAAGGGATTTGCAAATGAAATGGTTGACTAGAGCCTTTCATTTGTGACTACCTCACTAGGCATCTGAAGCTGAGATGTACCTCAAGGATTTTGCTGGAGTTCGACATCCTTTGAGCCATGCTGTGGGGTTGTGCGCCTCAGTCACAGTTGCTTCACTTTCACAAGCAGCCATAAAATACAGAGGATGGGCGCGCTGAGCTAGGGACTTGCATTTCTCATGTCTTCGCTCTGTGTTCTGAACTACTTCTTCCATTGGCTCTTTCAGCTCTAAATGGGTACTCAGCTATGCCTATACCCTTTTCAGTTTATCTATTAACGTTTTTAAATCACATATGTTTTCAGTTCCAGAAAACCTTTTATTGGTCTCTGAGTGACTTTTGTAATATTCATTTCTCAAAAGCTCTCTTCAAACTCTGTTCAGCATCAACAGAAGCTGCCCCTTCCAGATGCACCTCCTTCTCCCGTGAACCCTTCAGCGAGTTGTTGCAGTTACTGTGCCTTCGGATGCTCTTCTGTAGCTGCGGCAAAGGTGTCGGTCAGGCAGAGAGTCTGGGAAATAGTGGGGAGCAAGGGTGCGTTTTCAAGATGCAGCAGAGATACATGTGAATTTGTTTCTTTGGTTTTTTTTTTCATTTGACCTAGAAGCCTAGGTTTTGTTTCGAATGATTATTCTGGTAGAACGTGCAGTGTCTCCCACTGTGAGGACAGAGCTCCTATGGACATAGATCCCCAAGGTAGAAGGAGGGGAAGGGCGCCCCCAGCGTTGGGTTGGCCTGGAGCACCGAGTGGGGCTGGAGGAGTGGGACCACACCAGGAAAAGGCCGGGCAAGAGTAAACCAGAGTGGAAGCTGGAGCAGGGAAAATCTGTTCGAGTTTTCCCAAACCTGCTTGGAAAAGGAGAGACGTCCCCCAGCCCAGGTCCTGGGCATGGCTTCTATTTCACTCTGTAAGAGACACCAGCCTTTCCCCACAAGCTGAGGAAGTCAGGCGCTCTTCCTAGTATTTGAAGCATATGATGGAGAGAAAATATTATTTTAGAATAAAACCTGAGTGTGTGTTGCTGTCATCGCTGTTACAGCATGAGAAATAATCGTTCTCTGTAAATTTGTGAAGTATTTTCCCGATAAAATCATTCAAACTTAGAGTTTGTTGTTATTGTTTTTTTTGTATGTTTCAGGGCTGGTTTAGAATTCTAGGCTGAGCTATATTCCCTCAGCACTTTGAGGTCCTTTTTCATTGTTCTTTGACACCCTTTGCTACTAATGTGGTCTGTGTTAGTTGGATTGTCATTCATTTGTCAGTAATCTTTTTTCCATTCCCTTTAATTTGTTTAAATCTTTGACACTGTGTGATTTAGGTTTATTTTTTAACCATGTTAGGACTCAGTATGATTTTTAATATGAGGAATCATGTCTTCCTTGGAGTCAGAGGAAAACAGGAATCAGAACAAAAATGACTGAACTAACAAGCAAAACAGAGACAGACTCACAGGTGGAGAGCAGGCTGACAGCCCTGGGGGAGGCGAGGCGGTGGAGGGGTCAAGTGAAAAGGAAAAAGGACTCGTGGCCATGGACGGCAGTGCGGTGCTTGTGGGCGTGGGGGGGGGAGGGGATAAATGGTAATGGAAAGAACACAATTAAAAATTTTTAATGAATCCAAAGAACAGCAAGAACAAAATATTTTTTATCGTGAATAGCAAACAAGAAAATGTGGTAAAATTAGCAATCAAAAAGTAATCGATAATAAATAGATGACTTTCAAATTCCGTATGTGTGAAAGTCAGTTGAAATAGTCTTTGGGATTAAAGCAGAAACTGTAAGGGAAATTCAGTGCAAAAGCTGAATAACAAGGAAAGCATAAATGTCAAAGTCACATCTAACTTTGCTTCATCTTACTTTTTTCTTCTCTATTTTTTGAATAGTCATTAGATCTGTATTGGCACTTGCTTTGTATTATGTAATCCCTTTCCCTTTTTATTTCTTTGCCTTTTTAATTTATCTCCCCTTCATTCTGGGAGATTTTCTCAGATCTAGATTTGGGACCCAAATGCAAATGCAGTGTCAACTTCAGTTTTTTCTACTATAGCATCACACCTATCAATTGATATCCCGCCCCCACCCCCAATCCAGTATTTCTTTCAGGCACTCTACTTCCTGATTATCTTTTCTAGAACCCTGAACACCCTTATGCAAAAGTCTCTCTCTGACCTCTTGGTTGCACATAGATTTTTGAGTGCGAGTCATCCCGTCTGTTCCACCTGCTGAGCTTCTCTCAGGTGCCGGCGGAGAGCGGAGGCCCAGAAACCAGACTGCCTGGAAGGAGCCCTGAGCCCGCCCTTGAAGGCCGTCCTTACCCTCCGTGTGCCTCAGTTTCCTCATTTGGAGACAATGGAGATAATGATAGTTTCTTCCTCAAGGAATTGTCATGATTTAAAAAGTTAATATCTGTAAGTCACTTCTCAGATACTCTGAGTATGATAAATTCTATTTATTTTCCACTGCACAGGAACAAAAATTCCATGGGGTACAAATGTGGGGGCTCACGTCATTTTCCCTCACCCTCTTCAGAGGCCGTTGCATTATTTTCTGTTCACTTTATGAAAGATTAATTTGTATTCTTTGGCAGGTAATATAATTTCTTTTGTTTATTTACATTTTTTTCAGTGCTTATAGAATACTTTCATTGTCCTGAATAAAGACTATGTCTAGGTAGGGATTTTTTTTTCCCACAAATTTTCCTTATTAATTTCTCCTGCTCTCTTATGTTAGGTCCTTTTCAAATAAGGAAGTTTCTTCCTGTTATACATTTGATTACCATTTCTGTCGACTGTGGACTGAACGTTTGTGTCCCTCCGAATTCATTTGTTGAAGCCTAATCCCTACTGCGATGTACCTGGTGGCGGAGGTATTTAAGTTATGGCGGTGGAGCCCTCAGGAACGGGACCAGCGCCTTCATGGGGAGAGACTACAGAGGCTTGCTTCCTGTCTGCCTGCTCTCTGCCTCGTGCGGACACAAGGAGAGGACAGGACGGCCATCTGCAATCCAGGAAGCGGGTCCTTACCAGACACGGGGTCTGCCGGCCCCTTGATCTTTGTGAGAAACAAAACTTTGTTTAAGCCACCCAGTCTATGGTAATTTGTCATAGCAGCCCGAGCTGCCTACCGCCCTGCCCATTGGCCATACTTTCTCCTTTTTTTTTGTAAGCCTGTTTTCTCATCCATAAAATGGGAAAAATAATACCTATCTCAGGGGGCTGTTTTGAGAATTACTCGTGATGAAGTAGGTAAGGAGTCCAGCTTGTGCTGCACTAATAAATCACATGCCTGCATTAATAATGCAACCGAAAAAAAAACCACACATGATAAGCAAAATCTTAAAGAGACCCTTGCTGTGGGTATTACAAATATATTCTGGTCCTAAATTCTGTCAGCTTTTGAGTTCTTAAGCAACAGCAGAAAACCTAGCAGGATGACTGGCATATGGTACTCAATCAATACTTTTCTGAACTTGAATTCATGCATTTTTTTAGCCCCTTTTCTCCATATCATACCTGTCATCGTTCTTATTATTTATATCTCTACCTCTTCTTTTCCATGTGATACTGTTTTTCAGTTGTGCCTTTCATGTCATTAATTTAATGTGTTACTGTTTTTAATTTGGTCATCACATTACAAAAAACAAACAGCCCTGGCTGGGTTCTCAGTTGGTTGGAGTGTCATCCTGATAACGCCAAGGTTGTGGGTTCGATCCCTGGTCAGGGCACATACAAGAATCAACCAATGAATGCACGAACAAGAGGAACAACAAACCCATGTTTCTTTCTCAAAAAATAAATCAATAAAAAACAAACAAGCAAACCACCAGGCCACCTCTTCTGTTCTCCATCTGTTTTGTCATGTCAGACTCTTGCCATCAGCCTGGCATTCAATTTCAGAAGCAATGTCCCGTGAACCTCACTGAGCACCCAAGAAGAGTTTCTGAATGTTGTTTCTCTCAGTGATTGTACTTCAGAAGAATGAGTTATAAATTACTCCTTATAAATACGATATTTTCTTGTATAATAGATTTCAAATTTACAACGCCTCCCCTTTTCTACTTGTACGTCTCTCATCCAGAGCTCTTATCTTTAACCCATGGCCTTCTGTAGCCTTGCCAGACTGTGAGACTGGGCTCAGCGTAGAGCTCTTTAGAAAGGCAATTGGGAATTTGGTTTTGGAGCTTGATTTTCAATGTTTTTATAACATTTCGATAAAAGAAATTTAAACTCATGAAATACTGTGAAGTGTGGTTTGGGTGTAATTTCTGTGTGATGTGGATTCTATGATAGTCATCTTTGACTGATTTATGTCAAGGGATACCCCGTTACCAACAGAGAGGTTCTCTTTTGGAGTAAAATGCTAAATAATTAATGGCAACAGTGTACTCAGTCCTAAAACCTATATTCGCAGGAAACTAGGCTTGAGAAAAACACCTTCAGATATAGTATCGTTGGTGTGCTATTACTTAAATTACCTGCAGACTCTTATGAGGTCAGAGAACATAGGACGGTCACAGGTGTATGCCACTTTCCCACAGTTGTAATTACAAACTTTAAGTGATATCTCAAGAACCAAACATGCACCATAAAGGTGTGGAAGCCTTTCTCTAGTCATGAGCACTACTAATGGCAGAAGGATAGATGATTTCCTGGGTACCGAAATGGCATTCCTGAGTTCGGAGGCTATTTAACTGCAAAAAGAAGGGCAGCAGTGTGCTCCCAAGAAGAGTAAGAATTTGAGTGTCTTATCTGTGAAGTCCGGCTCTAAATCTTAAGGAAAACTGAAATAAAAATGCTCTAGGCTTACCCGGCCCAGCTTGTTCTTGGTGCTTCCATACTGTGAAAAAGTTTATATGAAGTACTTTTTTTTAAGAGATGCTTTTCTGTACGGGTTAATTCATGTTTTGTATTACCCAGAGGTGAGTCCTGTGGCCGAAACTCATGCCTGGCATGCAGGACCTGCATCATTACACCTGGTTGCATGTGTATGGAAATGCATGTAGTATCCATGCTAAGCATGACAAGAAAGGACAATAATTAGAGACACAGGCACCAAGGAGTAGTGACCTGGTAATTTAAAAAAAGCTATTAAATATTTATGGAGGGGGGCAATCTCTGTGTGAGGCTCTCACATGGATGGTAACCCATTTAGTCATTTCAGGTATTCTGCCAGACAAGCATTGCTGTTTCTCTGCTATAAATGAGGGAAAAGGGACCATGGTATAATCATGGACCCCTGGACTGGAGCTAGTAGTCCTAGTCCCTATTCCCAGATCTGCCACTCAACAGTTGAGTGTCCTTGGCGCAGTGGCTTATTCTCTGTCACCCTTGTGGACTTGGCCCTTACAATGCTAAAGTCCCTTGGAGCTCCGATACCCGTGGCACTAGTCTATTCTACACATAGGACGGAGACATGGCTGGCAAACTTCATGTTTTTCTTCACATTTATGTGATTACGGTTTACAAATATACTCATTCTTTGAGCATGCCAACTGCTTTCTTCAGAATACACCAAAGCCCAGTACCCCACCAGAAGCTGGCACAGAGAATGCTCCAGAGGCGGCTCGCGGCTGGCTTGGAACCGTTTCTCTGAAATAAGCCAAAGAAAGATGCCAGTTTCCTCTGCAGGGGAGAGAAGGCCTCATATAGAGTGGGGCGCAGGCATCCTGGGCTACTTATTCTTTAAGACCAAAGGCAATTATCACTATGCCGTTTTCAGTGCCAAGCATGGGCACTGGAGTTAGTAATCATTGACACTATGAATGCAACCTTCAGATTATTACCCGGAGGGATTACAGACCGCCAATCCAGACACAAGTGCCAACTGTGTAGCTCAGGCTGCAGTGGGAGCCTCGAGTTCCTTGGGGGGAGTGCCAGCCGCCTCCCTCCATAGGGGCCCTCGCCCAGCCCAGAGGCTTCCTATCAGCACTTTGCGGCATTCCCAGTTTTCACATAAGAGCATTTATCTTGTTCACCAACAGAATGTGGTTTCTAAACCATCAATCTTAGTGGCTGTGAGTGCCCTGAGGACAATTTCATGGGGATTAGTCTGTGAGCCCTATCTATATATTTACATGTTAAATGTTAAATATACTCAAGTATGTAAGCTCTTATAGAGGACACGTTTGTATGACAGGTCTGAAGACATCTATAAACTCTCTGATGAGGCTATCTATTTATTTACTTGAATAAACATAAAGAAGAACCAAATGCTTGGAAGAGTTTCAAATGCGTGCGAATCTCATCATCCTCAGAGTTTATCTTAGTGGATCAAATGAGGTGACTTATTCAGGATCCCTTACCCAGTCCTTGTGTGTGAATGAGATTATGAGCCCCCCTCTGTGGATAATCATGGAAGAACAACATGCATTAATCTGCATTTGCTGCATGTCGTCTTCTTGGCAGTGCGTTTGCAGGGCGCTTGCAAAAAAAAAAAGCCCAAACAAAAGTGGCAATCTATGGCATAGAGTCTTCAGAGGGACAGAGCCTGGTCATGCTTGGTTTAGAAAATAAGGTGCTGAGCAAGCGAGGTGGAAGTGTTAACATTTCAAGCACAAAAACGCTGAACTGTGTCACCTGTATCTTATTGGTACCTTCTCCTTATATTACAGAAACAGGGTTCAGGATTCCCAGTTCTACTGATCAAGGGCCCTGATGAATTTCAGTTTTCTCTTTAGTGGGGAAGAAGAGGCACTAGTTCCGGTGGAGCAGTAAAACCTGGTGATGGCTTATCCGAACTCCATTCTATGTGCTTGTCAAGACAAAGTTCACTCCAAGAGTCCTTTGTGTGTGTGTGTGAAAAATAGGCATGAACTGTGTTGTTTTTGCAATTTAATACCCACTTCAGTTCAAATTTATGGCAGAAAACTATAAAGTTGCAAATAAAAAGTGTTCAAAAGCAAAACGTATCCAATCTCCATATCCCTCTATAAAAGTCTGGAATTCTTGTCAGGCAGTCTTCAGAAATGCTATCTAGACTTCAAAGTGTCCTTTCAATCCTCCCGTTGAATGCTAACCCCAGCCTTCGGGCTGCCCTCATTTCCGATGTGACAGCAACTCTACACCCTCATCATGACAGGAAGATGGCCTTACTGCCCGGTCCGTCTCCCTCCCCCACCTCAGCTGGACTTTCCCCACCAGCTGGAAAGACTTTGTGCCTTTAAGACAATACTCAGAGCCCATGTTGTGACATTTTAAATGTCACATGTGAGTGTTACATATTCACTAATCCTTCTTTCAAACTTCCCTTCTCTACCTTTCTGTAGTGACTTTGACTTCCTGTCATCACTTCAGTAAATGAAGACAGGTGCTCCCAGGCAAATTTCTTCAGTATATATGCAGGCAACAGAGACTAAACGGGGAAATCCCATTCTATGTTCCAGAGAAGAAAAATGGAGTCCAGCCTTCCAGAACAGAGACAAATGCCTGGGGGAAGGAAAGATTACCAAAGGGAGAAGATCACACTTTTCCAACTCAGGTTGCCCCTGCGTTAAATCCTTGCTTGACTATTTTGAAGCTGTGAGATTTTGGAGAGGTCATTTAACTTTTCTGAGACTTTAGTTCACCATAAGCAAAACAGGATAAAATGTCTTCTTTGTAAGGTCCTAACAAAGGTGCTTTGCTTACTGCCGGTGCTGCTGTGGCCATAGCCACAGTAGTTATTGCTGGGTAACTGGTATTGGAGATGGCGCTAATGAGTCATTGGTGTAAGCACTGTGATTGGTAAGGGGGACTTAATAGTGGAGATGGGGAGGGAGTGGCTGAGCTGGAGATGGAGGCATTATGGGGAGTAGGTGGTGCTGGTGACAGTGCAGGTGCCGGGTGGTGGCAAACATGGAGGCGTTGCTGGTGGAGTTGTTGGCGATAATGAGTGACAGAGGCGGTGATGTTAGCAGTGCAGCAGTGGTTATAAATTTCCTAAGTCACATGTAAAATTCGCCTTCACATCGTCTAAACCGGGGGTGTCCAACCTGTGGCCCACGGGTCACATGCGTCCCAGGATGACTAGCCCAACACAAAATCATAAATTTACTTAAAACATTATGAGATTTTTTTTTTTTTTTTTTTTTGGTGATTACATGTCTCAATGTACTTAATGTGTGGTCTAAGGCAACTCTTCTTCTTCCAGTGTGGGTCAGAGACGCCAAAAGGTTGGACACCTCTGGACCCTTGATCCTGGACAAAGTTAAAGAAAAGTTAGGGAAAAGTGTTTGCCTCTGTGTTACAAATAATGGGATCTAGGAAGATCTTTTTATCAAAAGTTGTCTTCCCTGCTTCCTGCCATGTTGTGTAAAATTCCACCATTTGATATTCAGTCCTTGGGATTTATAAACATTTTTATGTTTAAGAGCCCCAGTTATAATATAAATACTTCACAGGGGTTCTGTCTTTATCTACTCATACTTTATTGGAAGATTTTATAATTTAATTGCAGTAAAACAGGATAAAATTAAGAAGGTAGTTGTAAGGATTAAATGAGATTACAGCTTGATCCAGTTTCTTTGGATCAAGCACTTAATAAGTAACAACCATTATTTTTGTCATTATTAATGTTATACAGAATCTTATACAATTCTCAAAGAACCTGTGAAAAGATTTTCCTGTTTCATAGCTGAGAAAAAAAGAGAGGCTCAGTGGGCTTTAGCCTACGTTTCCAAAGTCACACATGCAGTTAGAGATGAAGATAGGAGATAAATTCTGGGCCTTTTGAAGTTCAGGCTTTTGTTACTTTTGCCGCTTTACTATTGTGACTTGTAGATGCTCGGGCTGACCTTTAATTCCCAGGACCAATACCCAGGCTGATTCTCCTCTTGTCACGGGCACCCAGCACAGGGTCGGCTGCACGGCAACTGGCCTCTAAGTGCTTTCATATGAACCCCCATGAAAATGGTAACACCATCGATGAATAACCTGTTTGGGCTAAAATGTGGATATTACCAGATTTACAACGGTGGAAGCCGATCTGTTCGCTAAGGGGGCTAAGGTTGCTAGTAACCATTCCCCCAAACTGTCTCCTGGCATCCACTCCAGAGCGAGCAGCCCTCGCTTTCTGAGCTCCCTGGAGGTAAGCACGGAGCCCGGCCTGCAGGGTCAGGCCCAAAAGAACCTCCATGCCTCACCCCTGAGCCTCTGGTCAAAGCAGAAACATTGAGGCCCCTTCTCTGAAGCTCCGGGTTAGAGCGTGGATTCCTGCTTCTGTTGCTGGGGGTAGGCTGGTACGCTTGAGCTGAGGCTGAAATGAATACCACACATCTGGCGGGTTGGGAGGTGGGGAGGGCTGCTGCGGTGAGCGGGGGTGGAGGGCCAATTCAGGGTGGTTAAGCTGCAGTAATCCGAGCACAGCCGGGCCTGAGTCACCCTGGACTCCCGGAGCTCCCGCTCGGGGGGAGACTGACCCCACAGCCCATGTGTGGCTCTGCCTTGCCCTGCACTGCCCTGTCCAGCACAGCTCACCCCAGCCAGGCCAGATCACGACCTGCTGGTTCCAGTGCAGAGGAATTAAGCCCAAAAGGCAGAGCCAGAGCTCTGAGCAACAACGGGGATGCTGCCGAGGACGGGGTGCGTGCTGTGTGCGCTCCGCCCAGGAGGCCACTGTTCCTGGGTCCTTGCCCTTCAGGGTGCCCCGCCGCCTCCCGTGTGTCCCCATGTGAGAAACTCAGGATGTAACGGGGTTGAGGACAAAATGAGATATTTGCGAGCACTCTTCAAAGAGAAGGAGAAAGAAAGAAAGGGAGGGAAGGAGAGAGGGGAGAGGGGGAGAGAGAGCGAGCCAAATACCAGATAATATGCTGATGGCAAATCCGGAGACAATGCCTGGAGCTTCTTCCCACTCTCCACGTTGCTCCGTAGGCTCCGTAACAGAGCCGCCCTACGCCCTGGCTTCTCTTCTCTCTGGACAACGCACAGCTCGGTAATGGTAGATGCAAGAACGAAGTCTCAGCCCCCACCTCAAGGACAAGGTGAGTACCTGTGCAACTCAGCTGCCACTTCCAGGCTATTTGAGAAATCCTCTCCACCATGTAGCACTTTGATGACATTTTAGCCCCATCACTGCAGAGGGAACTTCTGGAAAGGCATTTTCAAGGCATATCCCATGGAGTCAGATAGATACAGAGCCTTGGGTACGAATGCACTTAATAAACACTCCACAAATACACAGTGACTTAAGTCATCCCACACGAGGAATTCTCGCATGAGTTTCCAAACAGAATGCAGAATCTCCTGCCATGACATTGACTTTGGCACTGAGGGGGCTCACTCGGACATCCTTCCGACCCTCACTAATGAGCGCGAGGTAAGCCTCAGGGCATGTGTTTAGGGAATGCGCACTTGAAGAAACAGCGGATCTCTGCTCACCCTCTTCACATGCTATAACCAGCCACCTGCCGTGACCATGCTACCCTACTCCCAATTTGGTAGGGAAGGTATGAAAGGAATACAACTAGGAATGTGGTCCTCATGCTCCCAGGGCCACTGTGGCTCGTGTGGGCAGGCCATTGACAATTTCAGGAAGGCCGAGTCATGGGTGAGCTCCATCACGTGAGGGAGGAAAGGTCC
This sequence comes from Mormoops blainvillei, assembly GCA_004026545.1. Taxonomy (NCBI): domain Eukaryota; kingdom Metazoa; phylum Chordata; class Mammalia; order Chiroptera; family Mormoopidae; genus Mormoops; species Mormoops blainvillei. The sequence continues at coordinate 4,124 of PVJD01014174.1, read as the reverse complement.
CTTACCTTCCTCTAGGGATGGTTTCATGATACTCATAGGAAATCCAGGGGTCACCTGTCCTTCTGGTGGCCACCTGCATAGCACAGCAACCAACATCTTGCCCAGTCTTACCCACTGGCTGATGGGTGAGAAGGACACAGTCTGGGGGTCTTCTGGCCACGGCGCTTTGAGTGAGGACCCTCCCTAAGAATTTGAATCAAACCTGAAAGAACAAGGCAGTGCCAAGGACTTAGTAAGGATAGACTGCCTGAAGCCCCTCAGCGTCTTAGAAAGCAAAATGGACCATCTGCATCCTTCACCGTAAATGGGCTGCTTGAACTGCTGGTGTCTTCAGTCTGCGTCATAATACTTCATTCAACTACCCATTCATTATACACATCCTGAAAACAAATAATGTTAATGTAAATAATTTGGGAAGCATTGTTCCATCTGTTGAAAATGTGCAGTAGTTGCTTCGCCCCTTGTCTACACTGGGGCGGCTACTTTCAGGCAAGTTTGGGAGGTAAATGAACTGTCTGGATGCTTTTCTTGGCAGTCTCTCTTATTAGTGGGAGGTGGCAGTAACGAGAACATGAGGAAGACGGAAAGTGTTTACTTAAAGTCGTGGCCAAATGGCGAGGGAGAGTTAAGATAAATCACAAGCTGTCAACGATGACAACTTCAGACTGCTACTAGTTCACTCCTGTTTATGGAGTTGCAGATGCTACATTGAGAACGTGAAGGACGTTATTAAAGTGTTATTGGTAGAAGTTGCTGATTGTTTAGATGTCAGGGTTTGAGGCAAGAGGTAGCAGCCACCCAGACAGGGAATGGGGAAGGCACGAAGCCCTCATCCAGCCTTCCAGCCTTTCTAGTTGAATCTGTGCCCGGTGAATGGGCACCACAGATCCCTCTCCCTGCCGGCGCTCCAAGGATGGATCAGCCGAGGCGTCCTGCATGTCTGTCGCATGACAAGCAACAATAGAGAGTGATGGTGAAGGACCAAATGAATAAATGAGGTGTGTTCTTTGCTTTTCTGAGTGCTTTTCTTGTCTGAGGTAACTTTGCTTGGGTGTTGACTTTTGAATTGCAGCTTAGAGCTTGGTTCATGGGAACAAAAGGCCAGAGTCCTTAAAAGTTAGCCTCAGTCAAAAACCCTCAACAGCTTTGGCCCCCAGACACCTCTCTGAATGTTAACCTATAAAAAAAAAAGTCATTAGCCTTCAGTGTTTATTTTACTGAGCTGTAGTGTTTTCCTTTGTCCTGGAGCTCACGCCTATCAATACTGACTGTATCAGTAGCAAGTTGCAGAGAATGAATAGAATACATTCTGTCTTTGCACGTAAAGGCCTGCAAAGATCTGGAAAGAGATTTTCTGTGACTTGTATTTCTCTTTTCTCTACGCGTCTCCCAAACACTTCTGAGGTGCCAGCCAGGGCCAAGCTGCCATGGAAAGTGTGACCCTACACACCGTTAGAGGTATGATGTAATCAGGAAGGGCAGCACTGTCAACAAACCACAGTGAAAAATGGCCAATAGCTTCTATGACAATGGAAGCTTGAATAAATCATTGAGAAGGTGAAAGGCAGGTTGAGTTCAAATCCCTGAGGAGAGCAGGAAAGATGACAATCTACACGTAAAGGCTGAGTTTTCCGGATGAACGTGTGAGGCTGTTACTGCAGAGAGAGGAAAGAGCAGGTAGAGAGAAAACGAAAAGTGTGCTCTGTTTGGAGAGCTGCTGAGTAATTCCATGTGACTGGGGTGTGATTTCCAGGGATGGTGGTTGAAGGTGAATTCGATAATTGATTGTAAATCTTATAAAGATGGGAATAATTGGTAACAGGAAAAACAAAGCAACAACACAGAAAACAACATATCTTCCCACCTAGTTATTTCATCTGTGCTTTAACACTGCCTTTCTTTGAAAAAATGTTTTTATTTGTTGTTTCACTCATTTATACATTCATTGATTGATTCTTGGAGGTGCCCTGATCAGGGATCGAATCAAAGCCTTAGCCTATCTGGATGATTCTCTAACCAACTGAGCTATGAGACCAGGGCCTGAAATTATTTCAATGAGATAAAATCACCTAGAATTTCTAGTGATAGGCTATTTATTGAGAGAAGATTAATTTTTTTCAAAGGAAAATCAGACAGAGATGATCTGGGGTGTTTTTATCAGCAGAGTTCTAACTCTGGGTTTTGAAATAGGAGAGACAGAGTTTGAAAAGGAAAGACAAAGTCTCAGACATGACCTGAGAAATTAACTTGGGAAACCATTGCGAGGGTGTTGGGAAGGGGGGTGAGTGCCTTCAGGCACAACCTTCTCCCCACCCCTTTCTTTCCTCCTATCATGGGTTGAATTGTGTCCCTCCAAAAGCTGTTCTAGTCCTAACCTCCAATGCCTGTGGATGTGACTGTATTTGGAAAGAGAGTCTTTGCACATTATCAAAATGAGTTCATCTGCATGGGCCTTAATCCAATGTGACCGTGGGAAAATTTGGAAACAGAGCTATGCACACAGGGAGAATACCTCGTGGACATGAAGGCAGGGACTAGGATGACGCATCACAAACCAAGGAACGCCAAAGATGCCCAGCAACCACCAGAAGCTAGGGGAGAGGCACGGAACAGATTCGTAGAGCCCTCAGAAGGAGCCCAAACTGCTAACTCCTCGATTTCAGACTTCTAGCCTCCATAACTATGAAAAAACAAATTTCCGTTGTTTAAGCCACTGCGATTGCAGTAATTCATTACAGCAGCCTCCAAACACTGATACAGCACCAGACTACAGAATCGGCTTTGAAACGGTCTGGGACAGGCGGGGAGGAGGGAAAGTGTGTGAGGGTGGGGTGCCGGGCCGGTGGCTCAAGAGTTAAGACAGATGAAAAATAGACATGGAGCGTCCTAAATGAATGGCGCTCCGGGAGGTTCTGGGCTGACGAGGTGACTGATAGACGTTGCAGCAAGGATGCTTCACTGCATAATAGACATGATTCTGTCATTCAACAAATATTTATTGGATGCTGTCAGTAACGAAGAAGCCAGACAAACTTCGTGCTCTCGTGGAGCTTGCGTTCTATGGGGGAAGGGAAAACCATGAGGAAACAAAGGGGAACACTGGGGAATGTCATCAGGGCTGTGAAGAAAATGGAAAGGTTTATGTGTAGAGGTATAGGAGCCTAGCAGTTGACAGGAAGGGGGAAGGTGCATAACGTTTTCTGAATTAACGAGATGATATTACACAGCAGAATGATATATCATAAGGAAAGGTACCAATGGGGATGTAGGGGAGGGAGAGTCCTGTCTCTTGTTTTATTTCGTGGGTTGTGAAGCGTGGCCAGACACCAACTTGTCGGGCCTTTCTCAGTCTTTCAGGTGATTTTGTGCTCATTCAACAGATGGGACTATGTTCCATGAGCCAGAATGCCTGACTACAATGACAACTTAAAAAAAGTAACGCCTCTCAAATTTAAGAACTTTCTAAAGTTCAGAAAACTCATCGCAGATGGAGGCTGCTAGTGAGACTCCCAACTTCTTATTTTGTAGCACTCTTTTATGATCAATTCGAGCCCTCTCAAAGTACAACAGAAGAGGCAGAGGGGCTAAGTGGCCATCCACAGCAACTGTCTCCGTAGGAAATGTCCCTCCATGGAGATTTGTTTCTCATCTGTATAAACTCAGCTGTGGCCTATCAGGCACTAACTTGAACAGGCTGTTAAAAAGCCAGCTCTGGTCATTAACTTTCATATATCCTTGTGCAGTCCTATTCAAAAATCTCTATGTCCAGTTTCCTAAAATGTAGAGCAAGTGTAAAATACTTGTATCATAGCATTATTGTGAGAAATACATAATTCATAGGAAAATGCATGGAACAGTTCCCGACAATACTGCATATTGGCAAAACACCATTTGCTCACCTGATAACATGGGCATTCATTTACTGCCCTGGAGACTGATTTCATGAATGAATGAGTGAATGACCCAAATCTATGCTTAAACAGAATTATAAAGCAGAATAGGTGACAACTCAGCAACTAAGCTCTAGACCAAATTAAATGTCAGCAGACAGTGATGGTTTTTACCTCATACTTGTCTCAAATATGGGACTTATTTCATCGGGAGACATCTATGAATTCTGTGAA
>PVJD01014173.1:0-30380 GCA_004026545.1 Mormoops blainvillei | reverse complement strand
CCTGAAATTTGTCTGGGTGCCTGGGTTAATTTTTTCTGGGCAAATTTTGTCAGCCATCCCTGAAATTGTGTTAACACCACAGACAAGGCTGCTGAAACTGAGATTTCTGATTTGCCAACAAAATACAGTGAAAGCTTTGGACATCACAGGATAGATACACTAAATCCTTACCCACCCACTGACAGCAAATGGCAGCCTTTCCCTGGTGAGAGTCAAACCTTCAGGTAGTTCTCAGATGGCAAATACAAACATATTATATGCTAATTCCCAAAGTACATTCAGGTCCAAAAGCAAAAACAACACATTGAATTGGGCCAGTGGTACAGTCTACAGATCGCGCTAGCTTACTTCATTCTCCATGGTTTGAACCATGCTCAGACCCTATCTTACATGTTCTTTTCTCCAGCCCATGAGTCAGTCCAAGTGGTTTAATGGAAATATGACTGGAGAGCACTATGCGAAGTTAAATAAGCCCGGCGGTGAAAGACAAATACTGTATGATCTCACCTATAAGTGGAACCTAGTCAACAAAACAAACAAATGAGCAAACTAGAACCAGAGACATGGAAATAAAGAACAAACTGACAGTGACCAGGGGAAGGAGGGAGGGGATAACGAACGAAAGAAGGGGAAGGGGCAAGCCAAGGAACATGAATAGAGGACTCACGGGCACAGACAATGGGGGGACTGACTGGAAGTGGGGGGTGGGGGAGGGGAGAGCAATACGGAAAAAAGGCGGGACAGCTGTAACTGAACAACAATTAATACATAAATAAATAAAAGAAATATGACTTAAAATTTACAACAATTTCTAGGTAATTCGACTATCCATCACCAGCAGTGAAGAGGAATACAGGGCAAAGTGCAGACCTGTTTTACAAGGGAGAGCTGAGTTAATGTTTTTATCCTTAGATCTTTGCCCTAGAGTCCATGCTCCCTCTTTTTCCAAGAGATTCCACGTTTTCAAAGAGTGCCTGAGCTCAGGGGCCTCTTTTTTTCCCCTGTCCTTTATAGGCTATTGTTCTCTATATGCGGCCAAAAATTCAACGTTTTTGGTTACTCCTGCACCTGCTTCTCCGTCCCTCACTTAGCCGGGTAAAACGACTTCCGCACCAGCATCCTAAAGGGTTACAGGAGTTTACTTCCTTCCACTTCACAAAGATCTCCACACCCTTGACTTTTCCCCTGCTGTGGCTGAGGCTGTGTTGATGAGGAGTGAGAGATTGTTGGAATGAGAGGTAAAGAACCGTTCTATACAAGCAAGCAAGGCATTCCATTTACCTCCGGCATCAAGTGGCTCCACGGCTGCTCTGGGTCAACTAAAAAAGTAATTGTCTCTTTTGTCATCTAAAGGTTCTATAGTCTTATTTATATTCATTTTGAAGCTACTTCAGCAGCTGTAGGCATATTGTTTTGTTTTGCTTTGTTTTTCTTTGTCCTGAGGCTGTTAGGTTTGCAGCTTCACGGTCATGATAACATCGCCATTCCTGTGTCCTGGAGGACAGTGAGCGAGAATCAAAGCACAGTTCAAGCAGATTGTTTTGAACCAACTTCTCTCCCTCAACCTCGTTAAAAAGTAGCCCATTGAGAAACCTTAGTCACTGTTTACTCATTTCTTAAGCAACGACATTTGCAGTTCTATTTTGGTCTGCCCACCTGTGCAGACGGAAACAAGTCTCATTTCTGGATGACGGGCAACAACCTGGTTCTCTTCTGTGTTGACCCCTCCTCTCTCTGATTTCTGTCATATGCTCCATCTCTTGGGGTCTCTTTTTCCTGGCTTTGAAAACTGGGTTTTATCCTTCTCTCCTTGCCTTACATTTCCCTGTGTGGATCAGTGAGAAAAAAAGGTTCCACTCAATATTTTTTAGACCACGGGAGACCATTTTTCTATTTCTTCTGGACAAACAGATTTTATTTTGAAGTTGTGGCATGGGATTGAAAAGAAAGTCCGTTTTTTTTTTCTGTAAAGTAAAAGACACGTTTTTCATTTTCACCAATTACTTTATTGATTTGGATATTTTGACTATGTCAGTTATCTTCCACTATTGGCTGCTAGTGGGTAGAGGCCGGGGTGCTGCAAAACACCTTCCAATGCACAAGACAGCCCCACAGCAAAGAATTATTTGGCCAAAATGCCAATAGTACCAAGAAACTTTGCAAACCACTGTTGACACATTCGATCAGTCACAGCACTTTCTCCATACACTGCACAAATCTTTTTCTTGCATTTCAGTTGCACTTGCACCTTTCTTGAAATAATAAAGCTTAATAAGCCAAAAATGTTGCATATCTTCTACCATCTTCAATATTAAAATGTCTGCACAAAAGTTCACCAATTTCGATGTTTTTTTTTTAAAAAATGCATGCTAATAGGACAGCTGTCACAGTACAATCTAACTAAATTGTTTTGAATGAAGTTAAAGACAACTAAGCACTACTAGAGCCATCATGTGGAAAAAACTAAACAAACTTTTTGGTCAACCCAATACCTCCACGAGCTTCACTGCCACCATGGCCACTGTAACCACAACTGGGTCTTGCCTGGAAATAGGGCCACGAGAAATGGAAAAGAAAAGGAGAAGGAGGTAGAAGGAGAGGGAGAGTGATGCTGTATCAGTTATGCATTTCTGGGATTCAGGTTGATGGCATGAAATACGGGGGTAGAAAAGGAAATAAGAGAAACAGTAAAACAATTTAGAACAGTGCATTTACCACAGTATTAGTTGTGCTTTGAATTTTGATTAACCTTCCAAATTTGCCTGCGGCTATTTACTTTTCGGGGTCTTTAGATAGTTGCTTCTATATTCTGGCCAGAATTCCGTTGTTGTAACCATTGGGAAAGATTGGATGGAGGGGCCTTACTCTAGTTTAGGTGGACCTGGACATCTGTTCTGTAATTTTAAGATTAACAAATTTTATTATTATAATAAAACTACACAGTGGCAGCTATGGTTATAGTTCCTCATGTGACATTTGCATGGAGTTACCTATAGTTAAAATGAAACCATATTTAAAATCAAAAAGAAAGATAAACAATAATGCAAGGAACCATTTTTTAAAATTTTATTTATTGATTTTAGCAAGAGAGAGAGAGAGAGAAGAGGGAGAGAGAGAGAAATATAACTTTATTGTTCCACTTATTTATACATTCATTGGCTGTTTCTTGCATGTTCCCTGACTAGGGATCAAACCCACAACCCTGGTGAATCTGGACGATGCTCTAACCAACTGAGCTAGCCAGCCTGGGTGAGGAACTACTATTTTCTTTTCATAATCATATGTTCTAAAAACTCTCATTTTCTATTACTACTATCTATATTTTAGTCAAAAATAATATTGGCAAGCTGGATTCATGTTTCATTTATTTACTAGTGTGGTAGTTAGCATGAAAAATTGAACATTATTAATCTTTCTTTTTGTATCTATTGATGCTTGGAAGCAGGCTTGTACTTTTATTTTCTATACTTTACTAAACACTGTACTGCAAATGATTAATTTTGGAGTCAGGCAACAATTTTTCTTGCAACTTTCAAATCATGTTGGCTTTGTTAAAATAGTAGAATAAAAATGGAATGTTTTAGTCTGTGAATAAGCAATCAGTCACAAAATACCTTTTTAATTAAATTCAGTGTTTCTACTGACTTGCAAGCTCTTGCATATTAAGTTTAACCCAGAAAACAGCCAAACACCTTATGAATCCCTGTATTGATATTGGCCCATTTGGTTGCTTATTTGGTCACTAATGGAACCTACTTCTCAACATACTTTAGTATTGTGAGGACTATTAAATCTCACTTAAAGTTATAGATATTACAAGTAAAAGAATTTTTAGAGCAAGAATTTTCTTGCTCTAAATCTGTTATTATGTACTGATGAGACTAAGGGACAAGTTGTTTAATATAATTAATTTGCATATGACCTTATTAACTTAAAAACGAAGTAAATAATTATTACTAATTTTATTACTCAATCTACAGAATAATTATTTTTCTGGTTTATTCTTAGCATACACATAAAATCATTTTAAAATTGCTAATCCACAAATCTGTGAGAAGTATATCTACATACATATTAACTAGATAACATGATTTGTGATTAATTATCTTTTTGTCTTTAGCCTTATAGTATGACATCAAAATATCTTTTCTAAAATTACAGGTTATTCTCTTCTACACATCCATCATATTGTTATGTGATTCATTTCTAATAATGTTAGATTAATTTATCATAGTATGCATTATGGCTATGCTCTACCAACACAACTTTTGCTGTTTTTTAAAATTAGCATACATTGGAATTCACTCTTTCTGTTGTAGAGGCCTATGGGTTTTGGCAAAGACACAGAGCCATATATCCACCACCACAGCCATCAAAAACTGTCTCGTTACCCCAAAATGTTCATATGGTCTCTATGTAGGAAACCCTTTTGATAAACAACACCCTCTAGCAAATATTGATATATTCTGTCCCTGTAGTTTTATCTTTTCCATATGTCACATATGCAGAGTCTGGCACAAATAATGCCCCTTTTTTATTATAAAATATTTTATTACAAAATCATAAGCATGTAATTCTGTAACATAACAATATCACACTCAAGCACACCATATGACATTTTAGGTGAAATGTTCAAATTAGAACTATAAATTATTATACCCATATTATTACCCTACCAACCACACTCAAGAAGGCATTACTATTGCCAGACCCTGTATATATTTATATGTATATTTATACATGAAATTATACAATATATAAACTTTTGGATCTGGCTGCTTTAACTTAGTAAAATGCATTTACGAAACACCCATATGTTCTTTTGTGAAACAGCAGCATGCCTCACTGTATTGCAGAAAAATAGTTCGTTGTGTGTATCTACCGCAGGTTATCAATTTATCAGTTGATGGAGATCTGAGTTATTTCCTGTTTTGGGTGATTATCAGTAAAAGCTGCTATAAATATTTATGTAAAGATTTTCATGTAAATTTTCCTAAGAAGGTACACCAGTTTGTAATCATACTACAAACGTATTACAATATCAGTTATACTACATCACCAATAGCACTTAAAATTGCCTTTCTTAAATCATTCTAGTAGGTAATAGGAGTATGTCATAGTGATTTAATTTGAATTTACAATATGATTGGTCTTTTTTATGGTTATTTTCAATATTCATATTCATATATTTTTAAATTTCCTACACTACTCTCAGCCTTCCCCTGACCACTTTGTTTTTTTGTTTGTTTTTGTCAATGTTTTCCTGCCACCACTTTCCCCAGCCACCAGCCACCCCCACCTCCCACTCTCAATCCTTCCCCCATTTGGCTTTGTCCATGTGTCCTTTACGCACGTTCCTTGATGACCCTTTCCCTCCCTTTCCCCTGTCATCCCCCACTCTCCTCCCCTCTGGTTACTGTCAGTTTGTTTTTTATTTCAGTGTGGCTGGTTATATTTTTCTTGTTTGTTTATTTTGTTGATTACGTTCCACTTATAGGTGAGACCATATGATCTCAATCTTCATATTTTTGAAGTAGCTGTCTGAATTTTTTGCAAAATTAAATTAAAAAAACAGTATTATATTTAAAAAGATAATAAAAGAGATACCATATAATTTGTGCTTAGTTTCCTCTATTATTAACATCTTACATTCATCTGATACTTTTGTTATAATTAATGATTCAATATTTACTCATTATTACTAGCTAGATTCCATATCTCATTCATAGCTTTTACCTAATGTCTTTTTCTGTTCCAGGATCCCAGCCGGGATACTCCATTATATTTAGTCATCATGTCTCCTTAAGTTCCTCTTGCTTAAAATGTTTCTTAGGTTTCCTAGTTTTTGATTACCTTGATGGTCAGGAGGAGCATATCTCAGGTATCTTATAAAATGTCCCCAAATTAGTAATTGTGATGTTTTTCTTATAATAACATTAGCATAGTAGATTTTTGTGAGGCCAATCACAGAGCTTAAATAGTAATTTTAGCTCCTGATATCAAGGGCACATGCTATGAATATGGCTCATGACTATTAACATTTATTTTGATGTCCGGGCTGAGGTAGTGTTGGTTAAGTTTCTCCACTTGCATTCTATTCTTTCTTTCTGTTCTATGCTGTGCAAATTGTTCCAGCTTTGGGCATTGATAGCTCCTTCAGTTGATTCCTGTGTCCCTTTGATGTGTACCTATCATTGTGTTTATGTATTTTTTGAGCACTTTCTTACATCCTGGCATTATACAATTCTCCATATTCATCTCGTATACTTTCTTCTCCACATCTACAATTATTCATTTCTCCAGGGAACTCTGGTTCCTTTTCTTGGGTAATTCTGTAAGAAACCAAGATCTTGTCACTCCGTGTGCTTGTTTTTACTGGAATGTTATTTCTTTTTTTAAGATTTTTGTTATCGTTATTCTATTACAGTTGTCCCAATTTTTGCTCCTTTGCCCTCCTCTGCCCATCCCACCCCCACTCCCACAGTCAAGGCCCACACTGTTGCTCATGCCCATGGGTCATTCATACATGTTCTTTGACCAGTCCCCTCCCTTTATTTCCATTATTCCTCCTCCCCTCTCCCGTCTCCCCTCTGGTCACTGTCAGTGTAATGTCACTTCATTCAGACCCTTTCAGCTGAGAGAGAAAGGAAGCTATATATGTGTATACTAACCTATGTATACAGTATGTACCTGCCTATATAATACCTTTACAGCTATATAGCTAAATATGAGTTCATACTGATGTCTCTAACTTCAGTTCATTTCCAAATGGATCTTTCAAGCCTACCCCCTACTTTGTTTTTCTGTAAACTACCCTGCCAATGGTAAGAAAGCTAGCTCCCACCATCCTTTTTAGGTTTACTTAATTTCAGTATACATATATAGCAGTTTCACAATTTTTAATATGTACCCCTATGAGAAACTTACTCATCAACTAGAGTACAATGCTTGTGTTTAATTCTTTTTGTCTTTAGTGTTAAAGACAGCATTTACTGCCAAAGACTTTTTGGTCAGCACATACTCTTTCAGCCTCTTCAGTAAGGTTGTTTATATATATAAATGTATATAAATATACATATTTCTAACGGGTAGATTCCACTAGTGTCTGCATTCTTAAATGACTTTATTTTATATATATACACACATTAAAGTTTATTTTTGTGTTGCAAAGTTGTATGAGTTTTGACAAAAGCATAGTGAGATGTACCCAAAATTATAGCATAATACAGAATAGTTTCATTCCCTAAAAACAAAACCCCTGTGCTTTACCTCAGGAGTCCGCTACCCCCAATCCACGGACTGGTACCAGGCCATGGTCTGTTAGGAGATGGGCTGCACAGCAGGAGGTAAGTGGTAGGCAAGCAAGTGAGGTTTCATCTGTATTTACAGACTCTCCCCATTGCTCACATTATAGCCTGAGCTCTGCCTCCTGCCAGACCAGCAGCAGCATTAGATTCTCATAGGACCTCGAACCCTACTGTGAACTGTGCACGTGAGGGATCTAGGTTGCAGCTCCTTATGAGAACCTAGTGCCTGATGTTCTGAAGTGGAGCTGAGATGGAGCTGAGGTGGAGCTGAGGCGGTGATGCTAAGCTGGGGAGTGGCTGCAAATACAGATTATTATTAGCAGAGAGGTTTGACTGCACTGAGACCATAGCAAATCACTTGCTTGCAGATGCCTATCACAACCCTATCAGTGAGTGGCAAAGGACAATTAAGCTGCATCTGGTGCCAGGCTTAATAGTGGCAAGCGAGTTGATGTACCTCAATTGTACAGCTGAATCTGGTGGCAGGTTTTAAGTCAGAATCAGACACTTATTTTAGTCCATGCATGGCCCACCCATTGTTTTATTTACCACTTCCATCCATGCCTCTTTTCCACACCATACACTTATCTCAGTCAGTGTTGCTAAGCCCACAGGCTAACCCTGGCCAAAATGAGTAAAAAACAAATGTCGCTAGACAGCTTCTTTGAAAATGGGGACAGACCAAATGATGAGACAGAAGAGTACTCTAAGACAACAAAAACAAAGCTGAATTTATATGAAAATACCGAGAGTTCTACTTAAATTATGGGTTCATTGCAACAGGTAATTCATATTCTCCAAACCCGTGCTGTATATGTGGTAACTGGATATCCAATGGAGCCTTCAGTGAAGCCAACGAAACCTTCAAAACTGCTTCACTACATGGAAACTAAGCACCCTGCATTAAAAGACAATCCTTTGGAGCTTTTCAGATGAAAAAAAATATGTGAACATAAAGAACAGAAGCAATTATTGAAGGCCACCACTTCATCGAATGTGTCTGCACTGAGACATCATTCTCAGGGGCTAGTTGCATTGCTAAAGCTAAGAAGCCCTTCACTATTGATGAAGAGTTGATCCTGCTTGCTGCTAAGGACATTTGTCATGAACTTTTAGGAGAGGCTGAAATTCAAAAGGTGATATGTCTTCCTCTTTCAGCTAGCACCATAACTAGATGCATTGATGAAATAGCAGAGGCTATTGAGGCACAATTTTCAGAGAGGGTTAACAAGTCACCATGGTATACAATCTAGGTTGATGAGTCTACCAATGCTGACAATAAGCAATGATGCTTGTTTCTGTGCAATATATTTTTCAGGAGGATGTGCATGAGGACATGGTATGTGCACTTACGTTGCCAACCAACACCACAGCTAGAGAACTTTCAAGTCTTTGAATGATTACATACCAGGGAAATTGAACTGGCTATTTTGTGTTGGTATATACACAGACAGAGTGGCTGCCATGACTTGATGGCTTTCTAGTTTTGCTACTTGGGTCAAAGATATCGCTTCTGAATGGGAATCTATGTACTGTGTCGTCCATAGAGAAATGCTGGCTAGCTAAAAAATGTCACCTGAACTTAAAAACATTTTGCAGGATGTGATTAAAATTATCAACCACGTTAAAGTTCATGCCCTTAACTCATGTCTGTTTGTGCAGCTCAGTGAGGAGATGGACACAGAGCACACACATCTTTTCTTACACAGAAGTGAGATGCTTTCTAAAAGTAGATCACCGGCCAGAGTTTTTGAGTTACAAGAGCCGTTCCAGAGATTTCTTTTAGAAAAAAAGTCACCACTGGAAGCTTATTTCAGTGACACAGAATGAGTCACAAAACTTGCTCACTTGTGTGACATATTCAACCTGCTCAACAAACTCAATCTCTCACTTCAGGGGAGAATGACAGCTGCGTTCAAATTGGCAGATAAAGTTGCTGCATTCAAAGCCAAACTGGAATTATGAGGGTGACAAGTAAACATTGGAATTTTTGACATGTTTGAAACACTAGCAGAGATTTTGAAAGAGACTGAACCAGGGTCCTTTTTCTCCCAGCTAGTGCCTGATCACTTATTTTAACTTTCAAAAGAGTTTGAGCGTTACTTCCCAACCACAAAAGACTCCCGGACTGGGAAAGAATGGATCCACACCCCATATGTGAATAAGTCAGGTTAATGGACTTTGTCCATGCTAGAAGAGGATCAACTGCTTGATCACCAATAATGATGGCCTTAAAAGCATGTTTGAGACAATTTCGCATCCCTATGTGTTCTGGATTAAAGCCAAGGTGGGATAGCATAAGATTGGCACAAAAGCACTGAAAGCCTGCTTCCATTTCCAACATCCTATCTTTTGCAGCAGAGTTTTCTGTAGTGACAGCAAACAAAATGAGATTATCGAGTAGATTGGACATAAGCAGCACACTTGGGGTGTCACTGTCTCCCATCACCCCCAGGTGAGACCATCTCGTTGTGGAAAAACAAACTCAGGGATCCCACTGATTCTGCATTATGGTGAGTTGGATAATTATTTCATTATGTATTATAATTTAATAATAATAGAAATAAAGTGCACAATATATGTAATGCACTTGAATCATCCCAGAACTATTCCCCCACCCCATCCTTGGAAAAATTGTCTTCCACAAAACCAGTCCCTGGTACCAAAAATGTTGGGGACCGCTGTGTTACCTCGTTATCCCTCCCCAAATCCACTGAACCCCACTAACACTTTTATTGTCTCTATAGCTTTGCCTTTTCAGACTGTATATAATTGAAATCATATAATATCTAGCCTCAATAGATTGATTTCTTTCACTAAGCAATGTGAATTTAAGATTCATCCAAATATTTTTATGGCTTGATAGGCAATTTCTTTATATCACTGATTAGAATTCCACTAAATGGATAAGTACAATGCATTCAAGGGTATTTTGGTTGCTTAGTTTTGACAATTATGAATCAAACTACTCAAAATATTGGTGTATATATCAGTTGCATAAATACGTAGGATTGTGATTCCTCCTAGGACTATATGGTAAGCCTATTTTTGCCTTATAAGAAACCTAGTCTTCAAAAGTAACTGCACCATTTTTCATTTCCACGAGCCATGAATGAGAGCTCTGAGCTCTGCTTCCTCACCAGTAATAGGTGTTATTGGCTTTTTATGATTTTCGGCATTCTAATAGGTATGCAGTAGTATGTTATTGTGGTTTCAATGTAAAATATTGTTTTCTATTCTTATGTTTTTATTTTTTAAATTTAATCTTTATTTTATTTTTTCCATTACCATTTAGTCTTCTTATACACCCCTCCCCTCAGCAATCACTACAATGTTATTTTAAGAATTTCACATATGTACCATATATGTTTTTCAAACTTTTTGCCTAACCCAGGATTCTGTCTGCAAGTTCTATTATTTTTGGGTAAGAAGGGTGTTGAAATCTCCAAGTATTGTTTCTGTTAGTTCTGCAGTTCTATTTAATTTTTTCTGTATTAATTTCAAGTCTCTGTTATTAAGCATACAGACATCTAAGACTGTTATTGTTAGAGAATTGACTGGTATATAACTATGTAATTTTTCTGTTTTTTCATGATAAAATTTCATGTTTTAAAATCTATTTGTTGTTACTTTTGGCTATTGCTTACATAGCAATGCTTCTCCTTCCTTAACTATTTCATATATTAATATTTAAAATGAGTGGGGTTTTTTTTTTGGACAACGAGAAGTTGGTTTTTCCTTTTACACTCAATTAAAAAATTTCTGATTCAGATTAACACAAATACTGATATGGTTTTAATATGGGTTAAATTCTATATTTTTCCATTTTTATTTTGTTCCATCTTTTCTGTATCTGTTTATTTTTTCTGCATTCTTTCATATTAATTTGACATTTATTTGTTATTCCATTTACTGCCCACTATCGATGTTGTTTTTATATCATTTAAAATTTCTTTTTAGTGGTTACCTCAGGACATACTAAAGAGTTTTTGAATCAGAGCCAGAGTTTACTTTCAAAACATATACATAAATATTATATATATATAAAGACATTATATAAGTCTTTACTAATATATAGTGCAAGTACAGCACAAGAGTATATTCCCTATTCCTTCTCCCATTCTTGAACTATTTTTGCCATATTTTTTTTCTTGTGCTACACAGTATTTTGTCACCAGCTTTGATTTAGATAGTCACTAATCTGTTAGAAAATTTAAGATAAAAACATTATTTTACCTTTATGTCATTGTGTAAATCAAGGTTTCTCTGTTACATTAGTATGTCTGCCTTTAATAGATCTCGTAGTGTAAATCTGTTGACAAACAATCCGTCAATTTTTGTTTGTCTGAAGAAGTAAATATGTTTTATTTTGATATTTAAAAGATATTTTAATGGATATCAAACTCTTGAATTTAATATGTATTTCTATATAAATTTATCACTTTTAAGATACACATATTGTTTTCTGGCTTATGTGTTTTTTGAAAAGAAGTCTACTTTAAGTTTTTCTTCTTTCTTTCTTTCTATTTTTCCCCTCTGCTTGGTGTTGTCAAAGCTTGATAGAAAGGTCTTTGAGCCTATGATCTGCCACATATTTTGTGGAATTATCAGATTTTATTTCACCTCTTCAAATAGTGCTTCTGTTCTATTTACTATTCTCCTTCTGAGATTTCAGCTACATATATGTTAAACAGTTTGATTTTATCCCATATCTCTCAGATAATGTGTTCAAATTCTTTAATAATTTTTTTCTCTTTGTTTTTAGTTTGGGTATTAAGACATTTTAAGTTGATTGATTCTTTGTTAGCTGAGTTGAATCAATTGATGAAAAAATAATGAGCATTCTTCATTATTGTTCTAGTACTTTTATTTCTAGCATTTCCATTTTGTTCTTTCTTATAATTTTAATTCCTCCATTGAAATTATTTATTTCATCTCCAGTGTACTCCACAATGTTCATTAAAGATGTCATCATAATAAAAATAATTTTTAATCCCCTTTCAAAAGGAAATTTTAATGCATGTGTCACTGAATTTAGCCTTTTTGACTTTTTTTTTGGTCAGTGTGGTTCTTTTTTCTTGCTTTTTTAAATGCATGTCACTTTATTGTTAAAATATGGACATATAATGTAGCATTGTAAAGACTGGGATAAGTTTACATTGGAAATGGATCACATATTCCTCCTGCTAAGATTTTACTTTGGGAGGAGCTCATTTGACAGAGAGTTTTTCTCCATGTCTGTTTTACACTAAGGTTTGGGTACTCCCTTAGCAATGCTCTTCCACTCTGTTATTCTTGCTGTCTCTACGGTATGGCGCTGGGGCAAAGAGTAACACTATTACCCACTTTACAGATGGAGACTCAGCATTAGACAGACACGAGGACTGTGGCTCTCTTGGTTGTGGCCTTCTCAGTGCTCCCTCTATTCCTTAAGTTGTAGTTTTATATCTAAAGTTGCTTCTGCCTTTACTTAGAAATGAAGTTTTTTCTGTTCAGGTCTTTCAGCTGCAATGGGTTTTCAGCAAGGAGTAGTTTTTGTTGTCCAAGCCGCTGTATATTAATGCTTTTATTTGTGTTAGGAAATCAGGGTCACTGATGATGTTTTATGGCCATTGCACCTGTTTTTCTAGCTCATGCCTATGCTTATCTGTTTCTCAGGATGCATACCTGTTGGATTTAAAAAATGAAAAAGGGCTTTGAAGATGATGTAAACTCCCTTATATCAGAACATCCCCATAGTCCCCACTCTCTTGCTAGTTCACGCTCTACCTATTTATGTTGTTTTAATTGAATTCTCATTACTTCTCTTGAGCTATGTCTTCCCCAGGTCCATGTGCTATTCTCCTGTAGCAATCTATATCTCTCCAGGTAATGAGGTAGTTGGTGTCCTTCTGACCTCAGCCTTTTTGATGAGTTTTAAAAGATGGTGGACTCACATTTTTCCAACTGTGTTAAAGTTTTGAAGATATATTTTCTCATTTAAAAAATATATGTAAACAAAAATTGTCCATAACTTTGGATGGTGGAGTAGACCGCTATATGTGTATATATATGGAGGGATATTCAAAACTGGAATTATCTTCTGGAGGGCAGGCCCTTGTGATACAGGCTTCCCCCATTAGGTGAGTGTCTAGGAACCCACTTGTATCAGTGTGCCAGCTGGTGGTATTGTGAGAGTCTGTGTTTGGCTTCAGTGAATTTTTCTGAAAACTCTTTCAATGGTTTGACCATTTCATGCTGGGTGATTTACGAGCGCACCTATCTACACTGCACTGAGTGTTCACTAGTTTTTAACCAAAAATTGTATAACCCCAATGCCCCACCCTCCCTATTTACCTGATCTCACAATGAATGACTTTTTTATTGTTTCCCTGGATGAAAGAAATCCTCGAAGGAAAACATTTTGCCAATGTGGAAGATGTAAAACAAAAAAAGGCAGAAGCACTAAAAGGCATCAAAATAGATAAGTTCAAAAATTTCTTTGAGCAATGGAAAAAAATCTCAATAGGTATATTGCATCAAATGGAGAATAAAGTTGACTGAAGTTTAAACATGTAAGAATAAATATAAAATTTTTAATAAATTTCCTTTTGGGGCCCTTGTCATTATGAGAATATATGGATGTGTATATGTGTATATATACATATGTATATTTTTGTATATATTTATACATAAGGAAGATTGAATGAATCAGTAATTGTGGTTGACTCTAGGTAAATTTAGTATTATGAGAAACGCTAGTATATCATAATGATTGTAAGCATGTCTCTAGGAAAGACAAGAACAAATGGAACTAATTCTACATTGTACTATTCACCAAAGTGATTGATTATCTATATATTGTTTAGTAACCTAGGTCTGATCTGGGAAGGGCTGGTTTTCAATAGGTGTGATGTAGATGGTTGATATCATGTCAGGGGCTTTTTGGGAAGTATAATTATACTGCTTGAAATATGTACAAAAATGTGTTTTATGGAGGAGTATTTTGGATAGAAAAAAGTCTCGCCCCGGGCTCTAAAGTGGCAGAGTACAGACCTTGGACACAAGGGGTCAGGAGAACGGCTGCAGCGTGAGCTGAAAGTGTCAGATTAATTGTCTAGTTTTACCACATAAACTTAATGGGCCTGTGGCCTACAAAACCAGAATTGGGTCAAATATGTGGTTATAAAATACAGGAAAACATAAGAAGTTTTAAAGGGAAATCATGCTCTTTATCGGGTATCCTGGCACTCCTTACTACATAGGTTTAGAACAGCAGTCAGATGTTAGATGTTTCTTTTTGGTAATCATATATGTATTCAGTTTAGCAAAAGCACATTATTTTACTATGTTTCACACAAAGAAGCTTAGATTTGAAAGGAACATTAAAAATACCAATGTGTAGGGATATCTGAAATGAGAGTTTGCTTGCTTCCCCTTGGAAGCTTTTATTTACAATTCATTTTTTTTTTCTTTCTGGGTTATTTCACAAAGCTATTGTGAAGGTATAGTATCAACCTTTTTCTCCCACTCATGAGTATAGAATCTCAACAAGATACTCTGAACTCATCTCCAAGTTAATCTACCAAGTAAGTTTTCACTCTTCTTTTTTCTTTTTGTGAAATATAATTTCTTGTTTGTCATTTTATTTGTTTTATTGATTTTTTATTGTTGTCCCAGTACAGTTTTGTCCATTTCCCCCCCACCACTCCCCCTGCCTCTCCCATCCCCATCCCCTACCCTCAACTCCACCCCAACTTGGCTGAGTCCATGAGTCTCCCATATATGTTTCTTGACCACCCTTCCCCTATTTCCCCCTGTTTTCCCTTCCGCCCTCTCCTCTGTTCACTGTGAGTTTGTTGTCACCTTTGTCCCTGGTTACATGTTACTTGCTTGTTTGTTCTGTTGATTAGTCTCCACTTATAGGTGTAATCATATGGTATTTGTCTTTTATCACCTGGCTTATTTCATTTAGCATAATGCTCTCCAGTTCCATCCATGCTGTCACAAAAGGTAGGAGCTCCTTCTTTCTTTCTGCTGTGTACTATTCCATTGTGTAAATGTACCATAGGTTTTTGATCCGCTCATTTACTGATGGGCACCTACATTGTTTCCATCACTTGGCTACTCTAAATTGTGGTGCTATGAACACTGGGGTGCATAGGTTCTTTTGAAATGGTGTTTCCAGATTCATAGGGTATTATCCCAGCAGTGGAATGGCTGGGTCAAAATATTGTGAGAGTCTGTGTTCAGCTGTGTTCCAGTTTTAGTTTTCTGAGGAAATTCCATAATGTTTTCCACAGTGGTAGCACCAGTCTGCATTCCCACCAACAGTGCACTAGGCTTCCCTTTTCTCCACAACCTCGCCAGCACTTGTTGTTTATTGATTTGGTTATGATGGTCACTCTGTCTGGTGTGAAGTGGCATCTCATTGTAGTTTTAATTTTCATCTTTTTGATGGCTAGTGATGCTGAGCATCCTTTCATGTGTCTCTGGGTCCTCTGTATGTCCTCCTTGGAGAAGAGTCTGTTCTGGTCCTTTCTTATTTCTTAGTTGAGTTGTTTGTCTTCCTGGAGTGGAGTCCTGTGAGTTCTTTATATATTTTGGAGATCCAACCCTTGTCTGAGGTATCATTGGCAAATATATTTTCCCATACCATTAGTTCCCTTTTCATTTTTCTGATGTTTTCTTTAGCTATGCAGAAGCTTCTTGTTTTGATGAAGTCCCATTTGTTTATTCTTTCCTTTATGTCCCTTCATCTAGGGCATATATCAATGAGAATATTGCTGTGTGGAATATCTGAGATTTTCATGCCTGTGCTCTCCTCTAGGACACTTACGGTTTTGTGATTTATATTTAAGTCTTTTATCCATCTTGAGTTTATTTTTTGTATTGTATAAGTTGGTGGTTGAGTTTCATTTTTTTGCATGTAGCTGTGCAGATCTCCCAACACCATTTGTTGAAGAAGCTACGTTTGCTCCATTTTATGCTTTTGTCTCCTTTGTCAAATATTGACCAGAGAGATGTGGGTTTATTTCTGGGCTCCCTATTCTGTTCCATTGATCTATGTATCTGTTCTTATGCCACTACCAGACTGTTTGATTACAGTAGCTTTGTCTACATCTACAGAAACTGGAGGAACAACAACAAACACAGCCCAGAATGAGAAGGAAGGAAATAATCAAGGTCAGTGCAGAATTAAACAACATAGAGACTAAAAGAACAATTCATAGGATTAATAAATCCAGGAGCTGGTTGATCCTTCGAAAAGATAAACAAAATCAAGAAGCCTTTTAGCAGACTCATCAAGAAAAAAAGGGAGGGGACCAAAATAAATAAAATCAGAAATTAAAGAGGAGAGATTACAACTGATACCACAGAAATACAAAGGATTGTAAGAAATTACTACAAATAACTATATGCCAAGAAATTTGAAAACCCGTGTGAAGTGGACAAATTCCTGGAAAAATATAATGTTCCAAAACTGAATAAAGGAGTAGAAAAGCTGAATAGACAAATAATGGCTGGTGAAACTGATGCAGTAATCAAAAACTCCTGGCACACAAAAGCCCTGAACCAGATGGTTTCCCAGGAGAATTCTACAAAACATTTAAAGGAGAGTTAAGTCTTGCCCTTATCAGACTATTCCAAAAAAAAATCCAAGAAAAAGGAAGACTCACAAACTCTTTTTATGAGGCCAGTATCAGCCTAATCCCAAAAACAGATAAAGTCACAACAAAGAAAGAAAACTACAGGCCAATATCGCTGATGAACATAGGGGCTAAAATCCTCAACAAAATATTGGTAAACTGCATCCAGCAGCACATTAAAAAGATCATCAACCATGATCAAGTGGGATTCATCCCAGGGATGCAAGGATGGTACAATATTCACAAATCAACAAATGTAATACATCACATAAACAAAAGGAAAGACAAAAATCACGATCATATCAATAGATACGGAAAAAGCATTTGACAAAGTACACACTCATTTATGATAAAAACACTCAGCAAAATGGGAGTAAAGGGAGCATACCTCACTCTGTTCTTTATTTACAGTTTCTAGTTCTCTATGTGCTTTTCTGAATGCTTTTATTTTCTTCAGGAAGACAACAGTGCTGGAGCAAATAATGATTGAGTGACCACTTATTTTTTCCTTAGTAGGAATGCTTAACTTAAAGAACAACAGGAGTGAAGAGAGGCACCCAAGACAGATACTTGGTGCAGGCTATGTATAAACCCTGCAGCCAAATTTAACTTTGTACAAAATGACCCATCTTACTACATAAATGTCAGGACAAAACTAGGTGCACTAATCCTTATAATATCTACAAAGAAAAATAAAATACAAAAAATAACTTTAAAATACAGGGGTGGGAAAAAGCAGGTTTACAATTATTAATACAGATAAATAATACAGGAATAGATTCTGTTTCAGGTACTGATAACTGTAAATGTACTTTTGCCAACCCCTGTATAATGCAGTTTTTTATTTATTGATTTTTTTTTGAGAGAGAGAGAGAGAGGGAGGGAGACAGAGGGAGGGAAATGGAAACATCCATTTGTTCCACTTATTTATGCATTCATTGGTTGCTTGTTGTATGTGCTCTGACCTGGGATCAAACCCACAACCTTGGTATATCAGGACAACACTCTAACTAGCTGAGCTACCTGGCCAGGGCAGTGTAATGCATTTTAAATGTAGTTTTTTAGTTCAACTGAAAACTATAGATTTTGCTTCAAATATAGTTTTATATATATATACATATATGTAAATGTACATAATTTGTATAAAATGTCAAATATGCATATTAAGGTGTTTTTTCATAAGTTTATCATTAAATATGTAGTTTATTTTGGCTTAAAATTAAAAGTTTTCTTTTCTTCTGGTATACCTTTATACTGCAATGCAACTGCCAGGTAATAAGAAAATTGAATGAATTCTCTGATAAATCTGTAAATTATTTTGATGTTCAAGAGAACATGAAATTTAGTCATAACCTATTCTTTTCCCTTACATTACAAGAATAAAGCTCAATAAGAATGCATGACTTTCTTTTAAAAATTTGAAATATACTTACTATTCAGAGAGAATGATTATTTTCAGGTGGGGAGAATGATTGTCTGAAATCTATTTAGGAGTATTAAATAAGAGTGTAAGAACAGAGATTAAATCATACAGAACATAAAGGTCAAGCAGTAGTTTTGGTTTAATACTGTGTGTGTGTGTGTGTATTATATATATATATATATATATATATATATATATATATAGTCAGTTACTTTCTTAAAACCTTCTCTCTTGAGTGTATATTGTTTTCTACTTTGCTTTAGATATTCATAGATTACCTTTGAAATAAAGTCAACATTTCATTTGCATTCAAGTTTCTTTTATTTACAATGTTGTGAATTACTTTTAATTGTAAAATATAGGTTGATAAAAATGAATGAATAGCTTAAAATAGTTTAAAAGAATTACCTTTATGTCAGGATATATCTAAATTGGTATTCCATCATTACACTGCACAACATTGTCTGAAATTCAAAAAGCAAGTATCTCTTATCATCAGTAAAAAATGTGGATGACACTCCTTCTGTTACAGAGTTGGCCTGAGGGTTAAATCAGTTTCTATTATTTTCCGAGTCTTTATTGTTCTGATCACCATCTTCTAGAAACACAGTGCTTAGAATTGAACATAATACTTGAGTCATGGTTGATTAAAGAAAATCAATACATGCTTGTTTTTGCAATAAGATCCTAAATTAATGGATCTTGGGATATGCTAGACATTTTAACAGCTGCCCAACATTGTGGGTTTCTTCAGCTTGAACTAAACTTCAAACCTGAATGAAATTCATGCTTCAAATGATGCAACCATATATTATATTCTCTTTTCTTAACAGGTTACTTGTTAGAATTTGTTATAGAAATTTCTATGGGAAACAATTTTGTGCTCTAAATTTAATCAGGTGAAGCTGAAAACATTTCAAAGTACACAAACTGCCATTGTATTAATGTGATTTCTGTACTACAACATTTCATGTACTTTAAGTAGAGTTGAAGAATATCTATATTTTCTATGATAGTAATCTGTTATCAAAATAAAATGATATTTATAGACTGCTTTTAATTTGATGGCTAATACATGAAGTCTCCTACAACCTACAGAGGTTGGGCTTATTTATAAAAAATTGCTAAAACCTTTGAAACATAATTAGGAATTTCATAGTATAAGACTGATACGGAAGAAAAAAAATGGCAGAAGTTATAGCAGAAGTTAAAAATACATGAAATTCAATTTTGATCTTCAATTTTTTCACACCATTAAAAGACAAACAAACAGAACGAGGTAGTGTGACCAGGAAAAGATCATTTTAGATAGAATTCTACCAGGACAGCCTACATGTTGATTATACACCATTGTGTAATTGTCCTTATCAGACTTTGACATATACTAGATTCTCAAAAAATACCTAAAGAGAAAATAAACTTAAAAACGAACAATGGGGCTTCTAATCAAGAGGATGGTGCAGGCAGACATGGCTCCCCTCTTCCCACAACCACATCAAAATTACAACTAAAGCACAGAACAACCATCACTCAGAAACATCAGAAATCAAGTCGAATGGAAGTCCGACAAGTTTGGAATTAAGGAAACTGCCTCCATCCGGACTGGTAAGGGACCACAGATGCAGAAAGGGCAGGTCCCACATATGCATAGTGGATAAAATCTTGAGAGGGATATCTCTGGAGCGAGGAGTCCCAGCCCAACACCAGGGCCCCCAGCACAGGGTGCCAGTGCCAGGAGGGTAAGTCCCCCAACTTCTAGTTGCAAAAACCAGCAGAGGATGAGTCAATGGAAGAAAATTCTGGAACCCCAAGCAGTTCCTCTTAAAGAACCTTCACATGACCTTACCTACTCAGACTCACACCCTCCAAGCTCCAGAACTGGTGTAGCAGCTTGAAAAGCACAAGCGGCATACAGGGAGGAACTGAAGTGTCTGTCATCAAGGCAAGCAGAGGCCATTATCCCTTTTCTGAACCCTCCCCCCACAGCACCACAGAGCTGACAAGCTGGTGCCATATCTGAGATTCCATCAATTTGGCTAACACTGTTTGTCCTACCCTGAAGATCCCCTGACACTCTGCCCCACCTACCTTATGGGCACACCAAAACTACTTTACCATGTGAGTGGATGGTCTTGGATCATGCTTCACAACTTCTTAAATCCTCTCAAATGAGCAATAGCTAGCCTTGGTGAGCCCCAGGCCTGGCACTGGCAGCAGCCAGCCTAGATATGCAGCTTGCTTATGCCTGGAAATCTCCAAGCCCAGCACAAGTAGTAGCCATCTCAGATGGCTTTATAGCTCAGGCAAGGTGGTCCCAGGCAGAATACAGGTGGGGCTGACCTTGCCCTGTACCAAAGGGGAAACCCCAAAGCCTGTATACCCAGTGGGCATGTCAGTGCACCACCATGTCACCATGTCAGTGCACTACCACAATGCCCCAAACACCTGATCCTCTACAAAGGGCAGGGGGTGGTGATTAGTGGTCACAGTTGGTCCTTTTAGCTGACTGGCCTGGGTAAATCCTTCCCAATGACGTGCCAACAGCAATCAAATCTCAACTACAAGAGGAGGCTATACTCAGCACACATGAAGAGCACACTGCAAGTATCCCATTTGGGTGATAGAGAAGGCTATGCCACTGGACCCTACAGGACACCTACTTCATTAGGCCACACTACCAAGACATGGAGTCAAAACAGTCCCGCCTAATACAGAGAAACAGAATCAGGGAGGCTGACAAAACAAGGAAATAAAAGACATGGCACAAATGAAAGAACAGATCAAAACTCCAGAAAAAGAGCTAAATGAAATGGAGATAAGCAATCTATCGCATACACAGTTCTGAATACTGGTTATAAGGATGCTCCAGGAACTTACTGAGGACCTCAACAGCATAAAAAAAAATCCAGTCAGAAATGAAGGATACGCCAATTGAAATAAAGAACAATTTACAGGGGAACAACAGTAGAGTGGATGAAGCCAAGAATCCAATCAATGACTTGGAACATAAGGAAATAGAACAACCAATCTTAGCAACAATAAGGAAAAAGAATCCAAAAAAATTAGGACAGCATAAGCAGCCTCTGAGACAACTTGAAGAGGTCCAACATTCACATCATAGGGGTGCCAGGAACAGAAGAGAAAAAGCAAGAAATTGGAAATCTATTTGGAAAAATAATGCAAGAAAAATCCCCTAATTTGGCGAAGGAACAGACATGCAAGTCCAGGAAACACCAGAGTCCCAAACAAGATGGATGCAAACAGGGCGACTCTAAGACATCATAATAAAATGCCTAAGCTTAAAGACACAGAGAGAATGTTAAAAGCAGCAAGAGAAAAGAAGTTAGTTACCTACAGTGGAGTACCCATAAGACTATTAGCTGCTTTCTCAAAAGAAAAGTTCAGGCTAGAAGAGACTGGCAAGAAGTATTCAATGTCAAGAAAAGCAGGGACCTACAGCCAAGATTGGTCTACCCAGCAAAGCTATCATTTAGAATTGAAGGACAGATAAAAAGCTTCCCAGGCAAGAAGAAACTAAAGGAGTTCATCATCACTAAACCATTATTATATGAAATGTTAAGGGACTTATTTAATAAAAAGAATAAAATCAATACTGTGAACAATAAAATGGCAATAAATACTTATCTATCAACAACTAAATCTAAAAAACAAACTAAGAAAACAAGAATAGAGACAGAATCATGGATATGGGGAATGTTTTCATGATTGCCAGATGGGAGGGGGGTGTTGGGGAAAAAGTGAAAAGGAATTAAGAAGTACAAATAGGTAGTTACAGAACAGCCATGGGGAGGTAAAGTAGAGTCTAGGAAATGGAGTAGCCATAGAACTTATACACATGACCCATGGACATGAACGATGGTGTGGGGATGCCTGAGAGAGCTGGGGGTGTTGGGTGGAGGGATGCAAAGGGGAAAAAAATCCGTACAATGCAATAACATAATAAATAATTTATAATTAAAAATGAATGATGGCAGTATGAATAATAGTGAGAAATTCCTGTTGTTTTTGAAAACTTACATTTTAATAAGTTTTATATGTCAATGAAAAAGATGTTTATCCTAAATTAAACCAAGCAAATATTTTTGAGTACTTCATACATATAGCATGCATCAATTGTTAGCAGGAAGAAGAGTAAAGAAGACACAGTTGCTGCCTCTTTAAATTCCTATAACCTTAAAAAGAACAAACAGTTACTTTATAAAATAAAACAAAGCCAAATGTATATGCAACAATAGAGATACTAAGTAAATTGAGATCAGCTTCATTTTAAAATAAAATGTTTAAAATTGAGATTTTTATATATGTTGAATACGTTAATATTATATATTTTACATGAGTTCTGACAGTTGTATAACCTTTATATTCATTATTTGAAACAAGGCATGTAATGTTTGTTCACCTCAATTTGTTCTTGCTTCCTTATTCCATGCCCCACAGACAATCACTTTTATTTTTATCACCTTCAATTATTTTTGCCAGGCAATGGAGCTTCTGTAAGTGAAATCACAAAATGAGTTCCCCTTGAGTCTAGATGATTTTGCTCAGTGAGTTTTTCAGATAAATCAAGTTTATATCATAAGTAATATGTGCTTAAAAACTCTGAAATATACAAAAACAAAATGGGATATTCTACTCTCTTCTAACGTCTTGATATCTCCCCCACCCCTACCCCTTATTTTCTGCCTTGTGCTGGTTGGAATAATCTGGAGGCAGAAATTCTGGAAATTAGAGCAGTGGTATGGAGAGGAGCCCACTTTTCATTTATTACATAAACAAGGATGTATTTTTGCTTTGTGAAACAATTGAGACTTTGGAGTTGTTGGTTACTGCTGTTGGCATACCCTAACATATGAGTAATTAGTAGAGGTCCTGTGTATTACCATTCTATGGGTTAAAAATAAGAAGCTGAACTCTATCTATTAAAAATAAGGGAAGAGCCCTGACTGGTGTGGCTCAGTTGTTTGCAAAGTGAAAGGTCACAGGTTTGATTCCTAGTCAGGGCACACGCCTGGGTTGCAAGTTCAGGGTGTGTAGGTCAGACAACTGACCAATGATTCTTTCTCACAGTGATGTATCTCTCCCTTTCTACTCCCTGCCTTTCCCTCTCTCTAAAAAATAATGTCACAAGTGTATGCTCATGATGTAGTCTTCCTATAGTCGGCCAGGCAACTGCTTGGCTCACTGCCTGCTGGGCAGCCCGGCACCAAGAAACAGACAAGGGTCACACAGAGCAACTATGCTCTTCACTCAGCTTTTTCTGACTGCAGGTTCACTCAAAGTAGAACGTCAACAGACATTAATATCCTGCTCACACTTGAACAATCTAACAGAAATGCAGCATACACATACAGCTATCATTGGGAGATAACAAATCTGAGTCCCAGAGTCTCAGTCTGCAGGTCTGGGAGACGGCACGGTGGGTAAGGGAGTTGTCAGCGTCTTGCAAGGAAGGATCTCCAGAGCCAGGTGGGCAGCAGGGTAGGCGAGGTCCTCAGTCCAGCAGGGCAGGGCCTCCGGTGGCCAGTGCCAAGATCAGCGTCACGTGGAGCAGCACTGTGTGTGTTGGCTGTCTCAGCAGTGGTCTGGAACCTGCCTCAGTTATACCTTGAAAGCTGTGTACTCCACCCTTCTGGGTCTTTTCAATAAGTGTCTTGCACGGAATTTGCCCAAGAGCCTATCAGTGGGTGGTCCTGCTCTGCAGAAATGGCTACTCTGACCATGTGTGCAGATATCTTAAGTGTGTGTCCTTGTTAGACCTGCCTTCTCTGACCACGTGGGCAGATATATCTCCCTGCCAGATGTGTTTACTCTGACTAAGGTAATTTTCCTCTTGAACCAAAGTGTCATGGCTAATTGATAGTCATCTTAGTTGACATAAGTGATTCCACTTTGTTCTACATACTTCATGCTGTCTTAATCGGACCAATGCCATTTTATTGGCACTGCTCCCCACAAATAAAAAGAGATTGCCTTTTATTAGAGCATTTACTTTAGAAAACTTGTAATAGGAAGTCCTTATTTGTGTCTTTGAAATATATACAAATCGTTTTTTAAAGCTAAATAGGCTTCTTGCCAGTTTATGACCCAGGAATGCCTCTCTCAAGGACCTGGGAGCAATGTCTTCTAAATGTACACATCAAGAGAGACAGAGCCCCTATCACGCAGTTTCTGCGGGTGGATAGGACCCTAACTTTCGTGGTCACCTTGCTCTCAGTTGCAAAACTAAGCTCTTGTGATAGAGATGGAAAGTTTATTTTTCCTTTGGATAAAGCCAGTGAACACAGATGGTTCCTCCAATTATGAGCTAAATTTAGGAAAAACTATGTGTGACTAAAGGTGCTGTCAAATTTTCTTACCTGAGAACTAGTTATAGTTTGAGAACATGTAATGACTGCCTGGCTATATAAAAGGATGAGACATCTCTTTGTCTTTGCAACCCCTTAGATAATTGTTTGTGATAAACATCACATTCTGGTTTAGTGTTTATTCAGTAATAAAATTGTTTTATTCTCCTTCTATATTTGTCCAGGAGTTTCCCGGGTTGAGACAGAATTTTGTTTTTAATTATATTTCCCCAACAATTATGGTAATGAAGATGGATATCTGGCAGGTCCCTGAGCTGAGCAGACCAGCTGAAGGTTGGTAGCCACACAACAGTCAGGTGAGAGACCCTAAATTAGAAAAAAGTTTCTGTTCCAGTGCTCTACTTTTTGGGAATAACAGCTGGATGAAACATTCTCCAAATTCAATATTTTATTCTTGAATAAGCATGCTTAATACAGATTCTAAAATGCCACCAAGATCATCACATGGTTAGAAAAATATGAAAAACTAGCACTGTTACTTGTAGGTCTTTCTCTTAAAAAGGTAGTATCTTTTTGTCTTATTTTAAATGGGTTTATGGGAATCCAGTCTTTCAGTGGCCTGAAGGCGGTTCTTTAAGTTTGGATAAATTAATGTATTTGCTGGTTTCTTAGATCTCAGTGCTAAGAAGTTAATTACTGATATTTATAGGATATCATTCTCAAAAGGAAATTAAAAATAATATGCATTATTTTTAGAAAATATTGAAAAAAAGAAGTTGAAGTGTGAGAATTAAAGGCACTTTCCCTTTCTTAACACTCTTCTCTCTCTACTGTTCCTGCTCTCCTCCCCCTCCCGCAACTGTCTCTGCATCTCTTTATGCCTCCTGCCTCAAGTTGACTTCTTGAAGAAGGTGATGTGTTTTCAGAGTAGTTTCCCATCATCAGTGGATTTTCCTGGAAAAAGAAAAGAGGACAAAGGCACAATTTCTTTACCTGGTAATGAATCACTTGTTTTGATGGCACAGGTTTGTGCATCTCATGGCCAAACCCTGAGTCCACTCCTTGTCTGAGCCCAGATTCCGCCTCCAAGAGTCCCTTATCATCCATATACCCTGTAGCCAGGAAAGTGGGCTCAATAAAGGGACATGATCAGAGAATAACAATTTAGTGAAAGCCTGTGCCCTCACATAAAGGCAATAGACTAGGGAGTAGCTATACGGGTCACTTGGAAAAAGGCAAGTAAGCAAAGTCTTAATTAAGCTGATATTGTCAACATGGAAAGGGAAACAAAAGTAACATAAAATTTACATTTTTCTTGCTTTATTGCAAAACAACAACAACAACAAACTCTTTTTATTTGGACTGATGCCATTGAGCACGTGCCCAAAACTCCTGGGTCATACACATGTCTTCGATGCCAATTAAAATTACTCACTTAAGGCTTTTCTTTTCTATGCCCCAGAAGTTTGCAAAAGTACTTGGAAGCATGTTTTCAATTTACAGTGCCATACATGGGGAGGTCACACAGGCAAGGAATTCCTCATCTAGCAGCTACAGGGAATTCTGCAACCAGCAGATTTGGCTCCTTTGAAGGAGCAAACAAATCCAGGTTCAAAAGATTACATCAATGGGCAGGGTGATTAAGAGGAACTGAGAAACAGAAAGCATAAGATGTATAGTCAGGGGTAGATGGAGGTGCAGATGTAAATATGGACACAGACATAGATGTAGATTGCCCTGAGCGAAAACACATGCACTCATTGCTTTAGTCTCTGAGGCATAATAATACTAGTTTAATTCAATATATAGAACTCACAAAGATAGTTCAATGAAAAGACAAGCTAAGGCCATGTTAAAATTATATCTTTTGTCAAGAGTTCAATTAAAAGATATCAAACCAACTATAAAATATTTAAGGAAAACAGGGAGATAGTTTAAAAAGGGCTTTAACTTTGCAATACTCTCATACTTCCAGTAAAGAAGGAAAATGCATTTGATAAAGATAGTCAACCACTATATTGAGTGGTACAAGATTTTACAGAAGTAAACACATTTGCTGTTCTAGTAATCCCCATAGTTCCTGACCCTAGAATTATTCTGACTTCTCACTTTGGTGCTGTTGTTTGCAAAGGTTCTCTCTGTACCTGATCTATGTTCTGTAATTTCTTTCTCTCTGTCTCCTTCCTTCCTTTGTCTAATGTTCCTTTAGTAGACAAGGCTAAGTCCTTGTTAGCTTCTTCTTATGAAGGAATCCAATGTTTATAATAAAGAACTTCACCAGGTTTTCAATACTCTTCTACTAATTTCCAGGAAAAAAAAACTTAGAAGAAATTTGTTCCATGAGAGGGATTTATAATTATTCAGAATGTTGATGATTTGCATCATTTTTCTCTGGCCGCTTTCAAGAATTTCTTTTTCCTTTTCTGTAGAAGTTAAATTTCTTCAGAAGTTTATTTTTGATATATATTGAATTCCTCTGGGTTTTATTCTCTTTGAGTTTTACTTAGCCTCCTGAATATGCTCATATCTTTTACCAAATTTGGGACACTAGTTTCAATGCTATTTCTTTGAACACTTACTCAATTCCACTGTTTTGCCCTCTTTTCCCGGCCTCCAATGATATGTTAGTTTCTTTTGTCATAGTTCCACAGGTTCCTGAGATTATCCATCTTTTCTTCCTATTTTTGGTCTGTTATGTAGATTGAATAAATTCTATTGATATGCCCTTAAATTCAATGACTTTTAAGACTGCCACCTCCTCCGCTCTATCACTGAGCCCATCCAATGAGATATTTTTCAGTTACATAATTTTTTTTGTTTTATAATTTCTGTGATTATAATTTCTACTTCTTTGCTGACTTTTTTTTCATTCATTTCTAGATTTTTAAAATAATTTCTTGCTAATGCAATTTGTATTTTATTTCCAAATTTCAAAACAGGTAACCCCTGTTGAGGTTTAGCTTGAGGGCCTGTGGATAGGTATTATTGATTTTCCTGTTGGGTCCCGCTAACACCACCCCAGCAAAATGGACACTGACTCACACTGCCTCTTTACAGATATATGGGGTCAAGGTACAGAAAATAAATAAATATGCTGATGTTGTTGAGTAATAAGGTTCTTATTGTTACTATAGAAAATACAAATATGACAGAAGAAAAGAGCACTGATGTTGGTTGGAATTGGACTTACTGTATTAGCTGTAACTTGCTTCCATTAGCCCTGTCCACTAAAGACCCTAGAAACAACGCTGTCCCAATATAACAATTAGCTCTAGCTGCTTGGAATTTGATTTCTAAATACCATGCCTCTCTAAATGATTTAAGGACAGTACCTTAAACCAAGTAATCAAACGATATCTACAATAATATTACAAAATACCTTTATGGCCTTACTCATGTGATGAACTAAGAAAATCACACATCTTTTTTATATTACACTTGACAAAAGATATTTAATTCAGCAAAGAGTTCATAATCAAACAAATTTGATTTAGGATACACAAGGTCTGTGCAGAAAATTCCAGTCATTGTTAATACAATGAGAACGGATTGTGCCACTTCAGTGGAACCTGGTAACCAAGGAGAGTGGACTGGAACGCTCATGAGTGAACAGCGATGAATTCTTTGCACTGGTCAGTGGGGGTAGCACATGGCATTGAGTGAGCATATGTTCTGCATGGTTATTGCATTCAAAATGACTGAGCAAGTAGAGCAATGAATCTGCATCAAACTTTGCGTTAAGCTTGAACATTCCTCCACAGAAACTATTCAGATGATTCAGAAGGTTGTAGGTATGCGCATATGGTGATTGGCAGCTTCATCATGACAATGCACCTGCTCATGCATCACACATGTCATGCAGAGACTTTTGGTGAAAAATCAAATCACTCAGGTGACTCAGCCCTGCTACAGCCCAGATTGGCACCCTGTGACTTCTGGCTTTTCCTAAAACTAAATCATCTTTGAAAGGGAAGAGATTTCAGACTGTCAATGCGATTCAAGAAAATACTATGGGTCAGCTGACAGCAGTTGGGAGAGCTGTGAGGCCCCAAGATGTGTACTTTGAAGGGGACTGAGGCACCACTGTCTTACGTATAGTGGTTTTTGTATTTTGCATCTCTATTTTTTATATTACATTGCTGGATACTCTGGATAGATGTCATATACTACACTACTCACAAAATCTTGAGCTCTCAAAGAAATCAATGACAAAATAGATAAGCAAAAGAACTGCTCTATTTTAAAGATTAAAGAAAACAAAGATTGAAATAGATTTTTTCTGTTGTTTTATTTTTTAATTATATTTTATTGGTTATATTACAGTTGTCTCAATTTTACCCCCTTTGCTCCCCTCCACCCAGCATCCCCCACTCCCTCACACAATCCCCACACCATTGTTCATGTCCATGGATCATTCAGATCATTTGGTGGGCTGCTCCATTTCCTATCCTGTACTTTACATTCTTGTGGCTATTCTGTAACTACCTATTTGTACTTCTTAATCCCCTCACCTCTTCACCCATTCCCCACACCATCCTCCCATCTGACAACCATCAAAGCCCTCTCTACATCTATGATTCGATCTCTGCTCTTTTTGTTTGCTTAATTTGTTTTTAGATTCATTTGTTCATAGGTATGTATTTACCACTGTTATCTTGTTTATAGTTTTGGTCTTCTTTTTCTTAAATAAGTCCCTTTAACATTTTGTATAATAATGGTTTGGTGATGATGAACAGCTTTAGATTTTTCTTGTCTGGGAAGCTCTTTTTCTGCCCTTCAATTCAAAATAATATCCTTGCATGGTAGAGCAATCTTGGCTGTGGGTCCCTGCTTTTCATGACTTTGAATATTTCTTGCCAATCCCTTCTAGCTTGAAAAGTTTCTACTGAGAAATCAGCTGACAGCCTTATGGTAATTCCCCTATAGATAAGAGAAAATGGAGTAAAGACAGGAAAGGAGAAATAGAAAAGCCAAATAAAGGCAATGCATGATCTCTGGTGGATTCTGAATTTAAACAAAGAATCATAAACCAGATATAAAGAACACTGTTAGGTCAATTAGAAAAAATTAATATAATTACTGTTTATTAGGTAACTATTGTTTTAAAATAAAGTTCTTGAGTATATTATAGTTAAGTAGTAGAATGCACTTTCTCTTTAGAGATACATGTTAAAGCAAGAATGGTATCTCACAATGTTTTCAACTTAATTTTAAATGATTCAACCAAAAACAAGTATACATCTATACTGTATCTAGAGCCATACTGAAAAAAAAAAGAAAGTGATAAAGTTAATGTGGCCAATGTGAACAAGGAAAAGGCTATGCACGTGGGTGTTTATTTTAATGTTTTTTATCTTTTCTATATGTGTTAAGAAAATTTCAGTTAGAAGTTGGGAACAAAACTAAGCCAACCAAAGAACAGAAAATAAAAGATAAAGCATTATAACTAATAATTTTGATATTTCTTTAGCCGGAAAATTATACAGAGTCTCTTGGCTTTTTTATAATCTAGAGAAATAAAATAAAATTATAAAATACAGGCTATTGTTTATCCTTTATGTATATATGCTATAAAGTATATTTTATGCTACAAAGTATTATGTGTACAAAGTATATTTTAATTGGTTTAAAATAGGTATAGTTCCCAAAAGAATGTAAGTACAAGAACATCTATACTGAAGCAATTAGAAAATAT
>PVJD01014172.1:0-30386 GCA_004026545.1 Mormoops blainvillei | reverse complement strand
ACCTACCAGTAAGACGAAAAACACCTGCTTTATAGGGTTCGTAACAGCGTGCAATCACGCTTCTTCAGCACCTAACAGGGGCCAGCCCCGCAGAGGGACACGTGGTAAACGAGACACCGGTGCACTGGGTGGGGCAACTCGCTGCAGCTTTCAGTTCCTGTTTCCTCCCTCCTTCCCTGACTCACTCCCACAGACAGGCTTTTGCTCCGGATTCCTATTGTGCCAGACACTCGCAGGTTCTGGGAAGACCCTCGAGATGTGCTAGAAAACTGCTCACTGGGCATCCAGGCCCCAGCGGCGTGACAAAGTGTCTGCGTGACTTTGGGTGAATCGCGTCAACTTCCTGGGTCATTGTATTACTCAGCTCTCACTGGGTGATGCTGCCAAACAAGCAGTTCTCACATGTCAGGGATTTAAGGAGCACACACTTCTTGTTCACGTTACATGGGGGGTGCTGATTGGCTGCGCCCCTGTCTCCTTGCAGACCCAGGGTGGAGGGACAGCCAGGACATTCTGTCTTGCAAGGCAGCACCGCAGGCAAGCCACGCAATTGCCGTATTTTGCCATGTATAATGCACATTTTTTTGCCCAGATCGTTGAGGGAAAAGTAAGGACGCACAATATACACGGGTAGAATGATTACATACCACGGGTATAATAATGGATCTAATAATCCCATGTATAATGCGCACAAACACGTGGTGAGCACTATACACAGCAAAACACGGCGATCGCATGAGCACGTCTGCCTCTAGGCAAACGCCGCGCCCACCCCCACCCCACTGGCCAATGAGGGTCAAGTGGCCCAGCCCACAGGCAACCGCGCAGGGTGTAGGTTGGGGAGGGCACAAAGCATAAGGAACAAAAATCACTATCTCCCACCTTCATGTTTCTAATTTATAAGATAAAATGAGAGTGTTGGGCTTGAGTTCTCTAGTCTCTTCCGATTCTCTATTTGGCAATTCTAAGATTTAAGAGAGAAGGGAGGAGTGTGATGGTTACCCAGCGGAAGGGTCCCAGAGTCACACTGCCTGACGCCGCATGAACGCAAAGCGCTGTGCGCAGGGACCCGCGTAACCTGCGGGCCCGTTGCTCTTCTGCAGGGAAACACCGGACGAGAGCAAGTTTACCGAACGTGCCTCTGAAACTGTCTTTCCACTTTGATCTCCTCGGTCTTCATGAACCTCTTTATACCCATCACAGCTTTCAAAGACCACAGGCCGAATGGGCCCTGGCTTTCTCCAAATAAAATAATATCAGAAGGGTAATGCACTGGGGGGAGGGGCTTATGCCTTAAAAAAATAAAAACCCTCTGTAGTGAATCTTTTCATAAGGTACAAATTATTTTCAACAATGGATGTTCCATAATCAATTGCTTACAAATATAGATGTTCATTTACTGTCGATCTTGCTGTCTCAACCAGATGACCCTCTAAATAAGTTGGCCACTAGACGGATCAGATTTCTTGCATCAGGCTCCGACGGTAGCTTCCAAAGGTCCAGGCGCCTACAAACTCGTCAGTTACAGCCTATGTGCTGTGTACTGAACCAGGAAAAAAAATTCCATTAGATTGTTACCGTTGGCTCTAAATACTGAGGACCTATTATGCTGTGTGGCTTTACATGTGTGGTCTTTGCTCCTGCCGCACCTCTGCAAGGTGAGCTTTCATCACCCCGACTTTCCAGGTGAGGAGACCAAGTTTCCACGAGGCTCAGCCGCTTGCCTAAGACCTGAGCAACAGGGCACCTTTTCTACCCTGCCGCCGGCGCCCTGCCCACGCCGGTAAGCCAGGAGACCCTGCGAGGCCACGGAGCCCTTTCTCTCCTTGGTATTTCCAGCCATTCCTTGGCTCCTGGAGAAGGGTGAGAGCTACTACCCACCCCGAGACATCCACACGCAGGTGTGCGAGGACGAACCTCTGACCGCAGGGAACGTGGGTGCCTCGCTTGGGGGCTGGGTGGAAAGTGTGATGAAATCGGCGCACTGGAGCCGTTGTCCCATGAAGGCCCTGCCCACGGCTCTCCTGGCGTTAGTTTTATTTGGGGCCGCTGGGGCGCTGGTGACCAGCCTGGTGGGCAGGGGGCGAACGCCCAGACCAGGGCTCAGGGCTGCCGCGTGCTGCCGACACGGCCTCCCCCGTGGGAGTGGGCGAAGGACTCGACAGGAGAAAATAGCTTTACCTTCTGGCTGAGAGCTGAGACGAGCCGCCCCTCACATCAAAGGCTCGCAGGTCCATCCGCCCGCGGCGGGCTGTGGCCGTCCATCTGCGCGTCGCCGGCCCGCAGCCCCAGCCACATCTGGAAAACCTGAGTGAGCTGCGACATGGACGCGCGTTGGGAAATGCTTCCCCATGGCACACTGACAGCAGTCTCCCAGGCACCCCCCACCCCCTGCCCCTGCCGGCATCAAGCCTGTAAGTGCTTTGAAAGTTAAGGCTGCAAGTTTCAGTGGGTCAACAAAAATATGTACAGACAGGTATGTAGGACAGCCACAGCAGTTCTTTAGAAAGTAAGAAGTGGCATGCTCAGAGGAGTTCATGAGACCCTTTCGAGGGGTGACCAGTCCGGGGGAAATGAGGGGAACACGTGGAGGGCCCCGTGTGGGCCCCCGGACACCCACCCCATGACTCTCCCCCTACCAGAGCCTGGGAGCCTGAAGAGCGTGCTGTGTGCTGCCTGAGAGGCGGTGCGCTCCCCCGGGACACGGATGGGAAGCCGCCCTCTCTGCCTCCCTCTCTGCCCTTCCGTTTTCTGGGTCAAAATTCTCAACCAGCCCCTCAGGTCAGGAGCCATGTCTTAAGATTTCGTTACCTTTGTAGCTTTGACAGCCTTGAGCACAAGCCACGGGGAAGACGCCGCGGGGCAAGCCCTCTCGTTCTAACATGGCAGGAGACGTGGCCGACTGGCCGGGGACAGCGGAGCAGGAGGTGACCCCCGTCCCTTCCCACTGTTCTCGTCCATAGGCTCCGTGGCGAGGAGAAGGTTTGGCGACACCACAGCCTTCGCCAGTGTCCTTGCTCGCAGCCCAGCCACGGGAGCTTTCTGTGCAAATACCGATTTTAAATGACGGCCATTTTCTCCATGGACTCGTGAAGGGCCGAGCGCCCCCTTCCTGGGAAGACCTCCTCACGGAGAATTTGAGCAAAGGGGAGTGTGCGGCGGGGAAAGGGGTGAAAGCACCCCTTGGTCTCGCCACCGAAGCTGAGACTGCACCTCCCCGGGGCACGTGGCCCTGGTATGGGTGCAGGTCCCCTCCTGTGCTCTGTGCCTCCCTGCAGGAGAGGGCCCTTTGGGGAGCCCCCTTGGCCTCGGGCTCCCTGCCCTGACCAGGAATGGGGGGTGATTTTAGAGGCGAGCACCGGATCGGAGGGCGCGCGGGCGGGGGCGGGGGCGGGGGTAGCCCGGGGCAGGCGAGCCCTGACCGTTGCACCCCTTGCCGGGGAGCAGGCCCTTTCTAAGACACCCAGTGCGCCTGTTTCTTTGTGCCGAAGGCTGCAGGGAGGGAAGCGCGGCTGCCTGATGGGAGCAGTGCGTCCACAGAGGCTCCACGAGCCTCCCCGGAGTGGGACGGCGGAGCGAGCGCTGGGCGGGACCCCCGAGCCCGGATCCGCGGGGTGTCGGGTGCTCTGCGCGCCCCGCAAGCTGCGAGTGCCGCCCCAGGTCCCCCTTGTCTGTCGACTTGCGCGCGTAATCCAAGGACAGCGTTTTAGTTGAAGCAAGGGGTTCACAGTGAAAGAAAGGTTGTCTTGTCTTCGCCATGTCACCTTCAGTTTTAGGGCTATTCTAAGATAAAATCTGGACACCGTTTTCAGGTAGCTCCGCGTGAACTACGTCCTCCTCAAGATCTATCCAGAAGAACGAAGAACTCGGAGCTGTTTTTACCCAAAAGCATAGTTGTATAACAGCACACATTCCCGGCTCTCACACGACTGAGGCCGGGACTTGTCACTTTGTTCTTTCCGATGCAGCCTGTTAGGTTGTTAATAGTTATTCTCCGCCCGAACAGCAAAGTGCTCCTACACGTCGGCGCGGGTCAGACGGCCCGGGCTCTACCACCGGCCGGGCCACCCCAGGCAACTTAGAAAACAAATAAACGAAAAGAACAAAACCAAGCCCCACGGTGTCGCTTAGAGCTGAAGATGAAGTCAGCTGACATATTTAGAGCACACGAAGGTGCACTATAAACAGTTACCGTCATCGTTACTGCTGTCATTCGAGGGGTCCGTGCCAAGGTGACGAGGTCTGGCACCAGCTGCCATAGAACAAACACGCTCAGCCGCACCGTCCAGACGCTGTGAGCTCTTGGTTTGGGTCAGTAGATTGTTACCTTGGGTACCGGGTTCAGGCCCGAGCCAAACCCACGGCAGTACAAGCCTGGTCCGGCGGATGTCCCCTCTGCCCAGGAGGGTGCCGGTCCATGGGCGGGCAGGAGCCCCCGGGGCGCCGGCAGCCCCTCTTCCCACCGCTGGGCCACGGCAGCTTTTGGATCTGCCGCCGATGGCTCGGCAAGGCCCACGTTTCCAACGTTCGCACTCCCTGTAAACGTTTTCTTTGAAAGGCTTTGCTATTTAATATCAAACAAGTGAGGGGAAATCTCACCAGCTCCTTAGGCCCCCAGGGGGCGTGGCGGCTACCGCCGCACAGCAGCTGCTCGGGCACCCGGGTAGGTTTCTCGAGTGGCTGAACGGAGAGCAGTGCGCCAGCCCGATGAAATCTCACATGCCATTTGGTAATCTTTCATGCCATTTGGTTTAAATCCTCAGGCTCCTTTGGGGTGGGGTAGGTAAGGATGAGCTCCAGAAGGAAGGCGGGTTTATAGTCTGTCAGCCTGGGTGCACTCGAGGCCAGTCCCATATATACCTCCTGCTGGCAGGAGGGGTCAGGCCAGCCCCCACTCTCCCCACCCCCACTCACCTGGCAGAGCTGGACTTCGCCACCCCACCCGCCCTGCCCACGGCTGCTCACCCCACGGCCGGGGCTGCCGACCGCCCAGCGGAAGTGCAGCGCGGCCCGGGGCTCACAGGCTGTTGGCATTTTCTAGCGGCCGCGCTGAAAAAGTAAAGGAAGCAGGCGAAACGAGCTTTAATGATACATTTTATTTTACCCAATATATCCCAAATACTATCATTTGAATATATCAGTGTAAAAATTATTAAGAAGAAAAGTACAGCATAGGGAATATTGTCAATAATATTGTAATAACTATGCGTGGTACCCGGTGGGGACTGGGAGTATCAGGGGTCACTGCGTAAAGTGTACGATCGTCTAGCCGTTATGCTGTCCACCTGGAACCACTACCAAATGAGGCTGAGGGCAAACTGTAATTGAAAAGTTAAAAAACAAATAAAATTTAAAGGCAAAGAAAAAATCATATTGGAGAATACTGAAAATGTTTAATAGTGCCAGTTTTACAAGTTTATTAAGCAACACCTATACTTGGATTCCTGATTTGTTAAAATCAACAAATAAAAAGCATACGTATGCGTAATGACAAAAAAGAAGGTAGTTTCCCTTTTGTGCTAAGTCTCTGAAACGTGGCACGAACCCCGTACTGAGTCGTGCCCCTCGCTCCGGACCGGCTCCCTGCAGAGCGCGGCAGCCCCTGTGCTGGGCAGCGAGGCCGGGCCGCAGGCCCGACGGAGTCCCCTCAGTGTG
The DNA here is from genome assembly GCA_004026545.1 of Mormoops blainvillei. Classification (NCBI taxonomy): domain Eukaryota; kingdom Metazoa; phylum Chordata; class Mammalia; order Chiroptera; family Mormoopidae; genus Mormoops; species Mormoops blainvillei. The sequence continues at coordinate 24,731 of PVJD01014172.1, read as the reverse complement.
CTCTACCCTCCAGTGGCCAGCCAGGGCGATGGCCCCCACAAGACTGAGGAGGGGACAGGGCGAGGACCCCAGCATGTCTGAGGGGGGGCTCGGACGCTGAGGGGACCTGGGTGGAGGGCCCGTGACAGGGACTCTGCCTGCACAGTTCCTTTTGAAGTGCATTTGTTTGCAATAACTTCCATAAACATCACCTCCTTGGCTCGCAGTGCGGGGACCCAATTTATCTCTGACGGAGCAGAGGATTATTTTCTCAGCTGCAAATCACGTTAATTGGGCAGCAAATACACAGGAATGTGGAGTAAACACCCGTGCTGCCTTTAATGCTTTGATGGCTTTTCCAGCCCTGACTGTAGACCCCGCACTGATGGGCACCGCCGACCCCCACCTAGGGGGACATGCCCCCGTCCCGGGGGGGCGGTGGGCTAAGACACACTCGACAGGGCGCGCCTCTCACAGCCCGCATCCCTTGCTCTTTGCTTCGCTTTGACATTCAGACGAGGTGGACCGTTGGGCCAGAGCAGGTGCAGAGGGGCGGACTGTCAGGGCTCTCCCGCGAGAAGGTGGGGGTCTTGAGTGAGCCGTGGCATCAGACTTCTTGTGGGGGGAGTGCAATGCTTTTGGGTTTTTATTTCACATCCCGACACACTCACATCCCTCCTTTGGCTGCTGCTGAGCAGGCAAGGCTGGCCTCCCTGCCCCTCCCTTTGGCGTCACTGTTTCTGGTGAAAGGGGCTGGTGACCCAGGAAAGAAGGGGTGTGATGAGGTGGGAAGGGGAGCAGAATTTGCTGCTGCAAAATATGTCTCTGCTGTGCGGATTAGTGTAGGCAGTCGGTTATTTTTAAGAAACAGCAGACCAGAGGAGCTCCAAGAACAGAGTGGAAGTTACCCTTTTGTCAGAGAAATTTACATCAAGAAGGAAAATCATCCTTGGTAAGGGTGTGTCCCTCTCTGCACCAGGAAGAAGAGGGTGACCAAGTCTCTCAACAGCCCCCAACAGAGAGGGCAGCCGACACGAATCTGCACAACGACCTCCCCGTTCCCGGCGCTTTGCCTGATAACCTCCCACACACACCTGGCTTCCCTCCTCCCCCGGTGTTTTCCTTTGTCTTCAGCCGCAGACGGCATTTAAGGGGGTGGCTAGGGCCACTGCAGGGAGTTGCTTAGTTTTCCTGGGTCTCTCCCAAGTATATGGGAGCCATATATGTTATTAAACCTCTGTGTTGTTTTTCTCCTGTTAATCAGTCTTTTATTATGGTGGCGGGGGTGGGGGGGCGGTCTCAGCCAAGAACCTCGAAGGGTAGAGGGAAAATTATTTTTCCTCCGTCACAGGTTTCTTGATGGCTGGTGTCCCCCGAATGCCATATGCCTTCTCCCTGCATTTGGAGCAAGTTCAGGTTCAAACGGACAGCATGGCCCCTGAGGGATGTCAGCACCCCCACACCCTGTCACAGACGTCACACGCTTACTTTGTGCTTGGTTAGAGATCCCACGCATCGTGTGCCCACTGGAATTCTGCTAATGGGGCACTGGGGACGCTATGTATGAAGAGGCGCAGGTAAGGACACGCGTTATCGCGGGTTCTCCTCCGCTCACAGGTGGGCTCCATTGTCCCAGTGGCCGTCACCGACAAAGCACAGGGTCAAGGGTAAAACAATCGACTCTCGGGGAGGCGACAGTAGAGTGTGGGATGCCATGGAGGGGCCGGTTGCACACTGCGAAGCGTCAGCAGTGCTCCTGTCACCTAGCTGCTCTTGGGTGATGTCAAGTGCTGACCCTTCTAGAAAACGCTGTTCCAGGTATCCCGACAGGCCCGCCCAGCACCCTCAGATGGGTTCCCATGAATTCCTGCCTGCCCGATTCGTGGGGGCTTCATTCATCGGCCTGAAGTTAAACCCCGTTTCGTGAGGCAGCTGGAATGTGTTGAGGAAGGTGCTGCCTGGGCCGTCTCTGGGTGCCCCGAGCCTCCGGGCCCCTCCGTGGGTGGGGGGGCACAGCCCCCACTCGGCACCTGGCATCGTGGGGCCGCACCCAGCCCACCTGCAGACGCAGTCCAGCCCTGCCCTCATCGCTCCGGGCAGGGGCTCTGCAGTGACGAGGGGCGTGGTTGCCAGGTAAGAAAGCTAATTTGGGTTTCCTCTTCGCTCCGCAAGCCCCCGGTTGGGCCTTGCTGATTTCACTGTAGCTCCCGTCGACAAACGTTTTCCTGTACACCTGATGCCTTATTGATTCTTCAGTGTCACCTACAGCCAGCCGGCGCGTCCCTCTTTCGACCGCCCCCCAACCGCCCGGCGACCTCCTGCGTAACTGTTCCATGTGCTCTCACACACATTCACAGTTCCCCAGCAATCTCTAGGCTCCCTCCGAGTTCCCTGTCCCGGCCTTCAAGCCACCCCCCGCCCCAACCCAATCTGACCTCAACCTGGCTCTGTGTTTTCGTTCTTTCCTTCGGGGCAAGAGAGCGAGGGCTGTGGCCCCCGCCTCCCGGGCGCCCCCGTGTCCTTCCTCCCTCCCTGCTTCACGCTGCCGGTCGCCCAGTAAGTGCCGGGTGTTCCCCGGAAACCTTCCCGCCCACGGCCGCCCGCGAGATATATACTGCATGCCTGCCCTGTGGTCAACACCATATAATAAGTGGGGGGAAGTGTCTGAGTTGAACGTTTCAGCATACAGAATTATATAAATAGTGGTCACTTCTTCCACTTCCCCAAAGAGTTATGACCAAAGCTGTTTTGTTTAAAGTTATCATGAAAGCAAGTTAAACAATTTCATTTTCTACCTATTAAATCAGGATAGAGTATGATAACTCAAAAGCCCCGTTTCGCAAGCTGATAGGGAACCAGGAACTGGCGCGTAGCCCCGGGGGGCGGGGCGGGAACGGGCTCGGGAAGCCGGGGCAGCGTGTGTGCCTCCCGGCCTGCGGCCCAGCGGTTTCGCCCGTAAGTACTTATTCCGTGGAGATCATCCAGAAACGGGCGCCAGTCCTCCACCGACAGCGAAAACGGAAACCCGAAGCCAATAATGGAGAAGGAGCCAGCCAGTGGTATTCGTAAGTGCTAGGCAGCCATTAAAGGCCATGTTTTAGGAAAAAATTCAACAACATGGCAAAATGCTCCTCATATATTAGTAAATAAAAGGCATGTTGCAAACTACTATGCGTGATATGAACCCAATTTTGTAAAATTGTATGTGGACAGAGAAGAGGTTAAGAGGGCGCACAGCATCACGTCAACGTGGTTCTCTCTAGTATTGCGGTTATTTTCTATTTCCGCCTTTGATCATCTGCGTATTTTCCACAGTGAATGTGAATCCCTTTGGAAGTCATTGATGAAAACACCTCACCTTTATGCAATCCCAGAGCTACGGAAAAAATGTAACAGACTTAAAACCCTCGTCTCTAACTGAAGTTGTCAGCCAGAGGGCAACACTCACAAAATTTCCTGCAGCAAGTGCCATAAAGATTGAAAAAGGCGACAGAAGACGCTCTGTAGAAGCTAATGACACAGGGAGCCCTAGGCAGCGCCAGTCACGGCTGAGGAATAAACATTTAAATAGCACGTCTGTAGCTCTGAGCATAGCCTCAGGTTTTATTTCCCATTCGTTCTGCCTCCCTCCAGTACACACCTCCCAGTGCCTCGCACAGAACACACGGCCAGTCAGTGTTTCTTGGACGAGTAACTGATGAATGCGCCGTGGGTGACAAACCGAGGCTCTGCGGGGCCAGAGGCGGGCCCAAGGCCGATGTTGGGTGGCCATTCTGCAACGTCATTGGCTGTAAACCTCGCCATTCCTTCCTGTCATACTTCAAGCTGCCCCAGCTCTTGCAGAACCGTCCCTGAGCGTCAACGCCGGGGGAAGGTTGCTTGAAACAAACGTTGCCAGAATTGACACGGTCGCCCTTTATGTGACGCCTCCTTTGCACCAGGTGCTGTAAGAAGCAGTCTGCAGACATGATGTTCTGAGTCTCCTAACAGCCCTTTGAAGTAGGTGTATTATCTTCCGCCGGGGATGAGAAGCTGAAACACGCTATGGTGTCGTGTGACTAGCGAGGAGTGAAGCTCAACTCTGAATCGGTTCTGGGTGACTCCCAAAACTGGGATTAGTCACCGGGCTACAAACTTCCTTCTTGGAGCCAGGATGCAAATTTTCGCTGGTGACGAACATGCCAGACTCAAGTACGCTACTCCGTATTTTCCTTTTTCTTGGTATTGTCTTTCCTTTTAGTCATTCTAAAATGGCTAAAATTAAATGGGGCGTGTGTCGTGCTAGCTCACGTGACCACGTCACTATTCACTCAGGCCTCGCTGTTAACCAGGTTACGGGCCCCTGGATATTGTCTCCCTCCATGGGGTTTCTGCTCCGGTCTCCCGCTAATGCTACCATTAAGTGGATTGCTTTTTCCCTTTATGCATTTAAGCAGTTAGGTCTGAATCTATTCTGGCATCAGACTTGGTTTTGTGTTGCAATATCTTCCACTCTGTGGTTTGTTTTTTTCACTCTCTTCACTTTCTCTTTTCCTTCTTTCTTTCAAAATCTTTCCTGGGGGACTATGTCAGTTGTGCGCTCAGAGGCAGACGACCAGTTGTCATGAAACTCCTCCACGTAACGGTCACCGGACTTCACCGCGGCCGATCTTGTTTCCACCGTATCCTCACCGGCTTCTGTTCCTCTCTCCACCTGATCAGTTATTTTGAAATAAATCTCAAGCACCACTCTATTTCATCCATAAATATCTCAGTCTGTGTCGTTAACAGATAAGGGATCCTTGAGAAAAGACACAACTACAATTCCACTATCGTACCCAAAGTACCCTGGAAAGCAATGCTTTCTTCATTCGTTAAATATTCAGTAAGTGTTTACATTTCTCCCACTGTCTCCCATTTTACATTTTTTTCACATTGCCAGTTCCGGCCAGAATCCCAAGGCGGCCCGCACGCTGCGACTGTTTGACGCAGCCCTGCAGACGCTCCCAGGCTATAGGATTCCTGTCCTCATCTTCTTTTCCTTCTCGCCGTTTATTTAAGAGGCCAACTCATCCGCCCAGTCAAGCTTCCAATAGTTCGGATTTTAATGATCGCATCTCCATATGGAATTCAGAACAATCCTCTGTTCCTGTGTTTCCTGCAACTGTTCCGCTTACGGGATTGGTTAGATTCCCGTACGATTTTTGGGGGCCAGAGAGCTTCATAGGTGGTGCTGCGCCCCACCATCACCCGCCCCACTCCGGGGGGCTCCCGGGGCGGGCTGCTTCCCTCTTGGTCACGTGAGTGGACTCCATGGCTCACGTCCTTTGTCTCCTTAAGGGCAGAATCTCGGACTGTAAACCAGGCATTTTAATTCATCTCAGTTACCATGTGACTTCACTGGAGCCTGCTTCCTTTACCTAAAAGTTTGCGATGACTTGAAATTAACAGAAAGGAAATAGAGGTTTTGTTTCAGTGGATGACACCCAGACGGGTGCACTGCCGCAGGCGTGCTGTGTCTCTCTGCCCAGCACGCTGACGCGGGGCTCGGGCGGGGGGCGGTGAGGGAAGGCCAGTGCAGCTCCAGGTGTCCAGGGAAATGAGGTCGGTGCTGGTACAGATGTTGCAAACGTGTCGTAGGCCCAAAACGCGTGAACTCCCGCTGAGGGGCCGACTTGGCCCGAGTACCGTCCTGAATTAAATGGCTGGTCTAAAGGGGTCTCTCCATGTTCCCAATCTTCGACGAGAAGGCAAAACGGCCTCCCGAAACCCAGTTGAAACCCCCTGCTCCCGATGAGGTAAAACATTAAGGGGGTTAGAGAGCTTACGGGCCGTGGACGCCTCGGTCCAGGCATCTGAGCTGTGACGCTCCTTTTAACACTGTCAGGCAGAATAAGACACGAGAGAATCCACTGAGTAAGAACTGGGCTCTTGGAGCTTCAACGTGCAACATTTCCCATACAGACCATTTGCCAGCTCAACAGAAGGATGAGACCAAGCTGTTCTGGAAAAGGAGGTCGAGCCCTTAGAACACAGAGAGGATGAAGAGCGCAGCAGGCGGCTGACGGAGTTTGGGTTTTGCGTGGCAAGCACTTGCGTGTGCTAGACACGTGCTTTGTCCTCATCGTGGTTCGGCAGCAGAATAAAGGGGCCGGCGGTATGGAGTTCCATGCGGAAAAATGCTAAAAAGAGGCAAAGGTCTTTCCGCTGTGTTCAAATTTCTAGTTTTATTAATGGTCTCCCAAGAAACCAAACGGCTTTCAAAGACAATTTTAAATCTTAAAGGATTAAATTAAATCAGGAATTCGGACCAAGAGAAAACACTGGAAAATCTGGAGAGGCTCAAATTCCGGTTTTAATATAACAAAATGCCCCTAAATAAAAAACTCTCCAGAGTCATAGAAACAATTCAACTTAGCCGATGTCACAGGACCTAAAGTCTGGCGAAGGGAGGAGCGACGTCCGTGCCCTTCAGTGCTGGGCCTCAGGCAGCTAACACAATGCCTGGCACTCGGTCGGCATCCGACAGAAGCCCACCGAACGGACGGGTAAATCAAGGCCAGGAGCTCCCACTGCGCGGTGCGCCTGTCAGAGGCCGGTGGTGCCTCGAGTCTTGACCGGGTGCCGTTTGAGAAATCCCATCGAAGCAACTTCACAGAAGCGTCAGGCCGGCCCGCCCCGTGTCTAGGAAGTCGTAAAACAAGGGGAGACGGCCCAGAGCCAGGCCGGCTGGCTCCTGCTTGGGGGGGATGACAGCCAGACCCACTGTTTGCATTCCTGTCTCTGCCTTCTGCGACCAGTTTCCGTTCCGACCGAACCTTCTCATTTTTAATTTACTCTGATATTTATATGTCTAATGATTTAATAGCGTGTCACACCGGTCTGGCCTTCAAGGTGCCCTTGACATGCATTTTCCGGATTGACCTTTACTCGTATTAGGCACAAACCAGACAGAAATCGTTCTTTCTGACACCAGCCTCTCAGGTGAGAATTGTGGTTTCACTTGTCTGTCAGGAAACTGCCTTTTCTGTGACTCCATGGAAAGGCAGCCCCCTGCCCGTCCCCGCCACCTGCCTCTTCTGCGAGCCCATCCGGCCGTGGACGGGTGTGCTGTGGCTGGGTCTCCAGTCGCCCCGCTGCTCGCAGAGCGGTCATTTGTAGGTGTTTGCTCTTGGGTCTGACATCTGTTTGGTGCCAGAGCTCCAGCCTCTGTCTGTGCTGGTGAGTCCCTTGTCAGCCCAGGTTGTGGCATCCTGGGCTGGAGGTCCCGCCCACACGCGGGGCTGCCAAGTGGCCTGAGTGGCCTCAGGCCCGTGTGAGCGGCCAGCACCCTCCCTCCCCATGTCCAGTCCTGTTAGGCTGTGGGGGTGGGGAACAGAGGCCAGGGAGCGGGATCCCCCCTTCGAGGCTGATTTTCCTTTGTCATCGCGTGCACCTGTCCCCACAGGCCTGAGCCAGCCTCTCCCTCCTGGGGACCACACTGCCAGCTCGCCGCCACAGTGGCCGCGGGGCCGCTGCTGCTAGCGCGAAGAGCCAGGCCGAGCTGTCCCCGCAGGATGTGTAGAGAGCATCAGCACAACAGGGAGAGGCTTTTGAATATGAAAGGGAAAAAAGGGATTCATCCGTCTTTGGTAGTTGGCAGATTATTTTTTAAAGTGTGATTCGGTGGCAGCTCCCAGGTTAGTCCACAAACCTGGCTGAGCCAGGCGAGGCACGACCCCCAACAGTCCCCTTCCTTGCTCCCCAGACAGGCCGCCGGTGGCCTTACAAGGTGGGTATGGAAGTGAGGTCGCTGTAGAGCCGCTTGCAGCAGTGGCTGTTGGTGCAGAGTGTCCCCTGGAAACGCCGGGCTCTGGGAGCGCAGGGGTGGGGGTGGGCACAAGCTATGCCTGAGGACACGGCCGCTGACCTCGGGCGACCTCATGGAGCGGGCAGATGGAGCAGTCTGAGAACATGGAGCAAATCTGAGAAAAATCACGTGCTTTCCGCTGCTCTGTTTTGTAAAGACAGTTGGCAGCCGTGTGTCGAGAGGTTCTTCCTGGTGTCTTGTAAATTCTTTGCAATGGTTTCCCAGAGCGTCGCTTTATGAAGAATTTGTCACAAGCAGGTGACCCCCACCCCCTGGACAGAAAGTCAGAATTTCTAGCTCCGATGAAACAGTGGGTGGAGGGAACGTTTTTCATTTAGGGTTTAATTCAAAGAGGATGGGAAAGTTGGGGGTGGGGAACGATACCCCATCCTTGGCTCTGGGTCTCAGAAGGGACCCTTTTCAAGTTCCTAACTCAGTGCGGGGGTGGGGGGGAGGGGGGCGGTGTGGGGGTGGAGCAGGGTGCCCGAGCTGGGCTCATCAGTCATTTCTTGCATCAGAGTTGGGAAACCTTCACCTCTGAGATGCAAATCACTTAATCTCGCCGACTCAGTGGCGAACCCTTGGGAGCCTGTAATTCCCAACGAGATGTGATAATGCATTTCCCAGCGTGAACTTCAGATCTTGAGGACTACCGTTAGGGGACAGAGAAGGCAGGGAATCCCTATTCTCCTCAAGTTTCTGCATAACAAAGACAGACCCTCCCTTCCCAACTCAATGAAAATGAGGGACTCCCGAGGGGCGACTCCCCCGCCCCCTCCCCCACATGCCCCTTCTTTTCTGTTTGCACGGTTAGGTCAGGAGGTTAATGAAAATGCACTCCAACGTTATCAAGACCATGAGCCAGGCGTGAATATTAGATTTCCACTCAAGTTGGGATATTCTGTCTGGACATTAAGAAAACCCTACCGGCTTTAAATTCTTCCAGTTCTGACCAATATGCTTGGATAGATCTGAGACGCTTAGGGGCCGGTAACAGCTCATCGCCTACCTGGGAAACAAAACCAGGAATGCAGGCTGCATCCCGCCTGGAAGGGGGGTGTGGCCCGCGGGCAGTGTCGTCAGCGTCAGCGGCCAGGAGGCCGCTCGGGACCACACAAGAGCTGGGGCTGGAATTTTTCATCTTCTATGACGCTCTTCTTTCTTTTTTCACCGTTTTCTTTCTCTCTCTTCTTCTGTCCATCTACCTTTTCATCTTTCTTTCTCCCTCTTTGTCTTTTAGAGGATACTCTCATCCTTATGGACAGACCTGCAAATACGCAGTATTTTCTCTTACAAATATTGCCTTATTTCCTGCGGGCACCAGTCACCATTGAAGGAAACAGTTCGCAGCCCCAAAGACCTGTCTTAGAAAGTCGCTTTGGCAGCAGATGCTCTGATCGCAGGGCGACACCTCGCACTGATGTCCTGCTCGCTCATTCTGGAGGAATGGCTTCAATGAAGGTGAATTGCTGCCCAAGACAAACCAAAGGGAAACGACACTTGCTTTTTTTCTTTTTCTTTTGGTCTTCTAAGGTTTTCATAATGGCTTCAAAGGAAATGCGAATTCATCATTTGTTTTGACCCAAGAGCAGCAGAACCTATTTTGAAGACTTCAGCAGGCACCTCCAATGTAAACAGAAATCTGGGACTCCCCAACGCGAGGCCGAGAGCAGTCAGTCTGAAAACACCAGTCCTGCTCAGCGTTTGTTTTCATTGGGAGATAGGGGACCTCATGTATCAACCGTGGACAGCACCGGCTCTCCGGCCTGGAACGGTCCCCACGACTCTGTCAACCTCTAGGCACAAATACAGGATATTTTTATAGAGAGACAGGGCGGCAGGGCAGTTAATCAGCAACCGATACTGTGAACCGCAGTAGATGCAAGGTCTTGGCGTATAAATTAATTGCCATTACAAAAAGGCAACCGTTGTAGCTAAGAAGGTACACAAAACAGGTAAGTGACATAACTATACCAAGAAAGCGGGGGAAGGAATCTATAGCAGACTGTTTTTCCTGTGTGCCATCAGAATATGCAAACGAAGACACCTGTGGCACCTGACATGTAGGGAGGAGAGAGGCGACACCAGCCCCCCGCCGCCCCCCCACTCTGTGCCGCCAGCCCTCCCCCTCCCCCACACGGATTTCCCAACCGAGGCACATTCTAGGGTTACAAGGACAGGATGCTGCTAGACAAGAGCGAGCGTTATTGACAGTTGTAAAGCATTAGGCGTCAGACAGAAACTTGTCAAAAACAGCTGCTGTTGGGTACTGATTGATAATGTTTTCTCTCTGCCGGCTGAGGCGCCGCAGACAGCCGTGGGTCTGGGGAGAGGGCCGCCGCCCCGCACGTGAACACACACAGACACGGGAAGTCATTTAACAGATGGCTTAGGAGCAGTCAGCCGCAAAACGCACTGTCTCAGAAAGACAACACTCCACACTTAATGAACTTGCAGAGAAGGCAACGCCTGATAATCATTTATTTGTCAGAGACGAGCACGGCAGGACAAAACAAAAGCAGGGATCGTGTCGCTGGTCATCGGAATAAAAGTTTTGTGCAGCTCACCGATTACATAGTGTAAAAATAGTCAAGGAGGCTGTAGACAAAAGTGCCTAGGAATCTTTTTGATCCATTCAATTAAAAAAAAGCTTACACAAGGGTTGGATGTCTCAAAGGTAACAGTTTCATTAAAATCCGCCTACGAGATGAAACCACAGCAGCGAGAGATAAATGGCACATCTGGAGAAGGACCAGGTATCACATCAGGCCGTGACACAGTGGGAGGCTGTGGGGTTTGGGAATCGGCCAGGCCCCCTAAAGATCGCAAACATGTTTTTATTGCTCAGGTGAATGGAGCAGTTTTCTATCATCGGGCCACTCAGTACTTTAAGTGGTCAAAAATCTAGGAAATGCCCCAAATAGTACTTTGACCATAAACCGTAATATCCAGAGATTATTCCTGATTTAGAAAAGGTCAAAGGAGCCAAACCCCGGTAAAACTGTACATTTATCTCTATGTAATTTTATCATTTAAATTAAATGAAAAAAAAATTTGTTGCAAAGATTGAATCTGGGCCCTAAAATTACTTGCTTGCTGCAGCCTGAGCGTATGGAAACCCCTGAAAATAGAGGTTTGTAGGAGAGGACCGGCAGGCCTCGCAGCGCTAGATGGGGGTGCCGACGGCCCCCGCCAGCCACGCTAGCGCTTCGTGGCCAAAATACGGACGACTCTGTCTTTGTCAAACCCACGCCAGCTTCCACTCTGGCCGGCGTGGACTATACTTCATTTGGCGGTTTTTAAAAATTTTATCTATTATTTAAAAAATTATGTCTTCTATTTTAATCAGACACATGATTTTTAGAAAGAGATACCTATGGCTTCATGCAGGAGAATCTTTCCATTGAAAAAATATCGGCGGCCTTGATGAAATCATCACCAGCCATGAAGCACTGGGGCCAGCTCTCCTCTAACTCTTCCCGAAAGCTCAAACAATGCCGTTGCCCCTCACGGGGGAGAGGGGAGGCCACGGGAGTAAGGAAGGGGGCGTGAGGCAGCTTGTCCTTAAGCTCTCCAAAGCTAACTCTGGCGCGGCAGGGTATTCCTTTCTGATAAGGAAATCACCCGAGGCTTTTGGTGACCATTTCCCCCCACAATCTGTAAGGCCAGTATACAAAAAACAAACAAACAAAAACAAAAAAATGAAAAAGAAACCCCAAGAAGATAAAATAAAATAAAACCCCCAAGAGGTCTTGGAAATGGTGCCCACATTCTGGGGACCCCAGTCACACAACGCCCCACCCTAAGCCCAGGGAGGATGCGCCAGGGCTCTGGGTCTCCCCAAGTCCTCCACCAGGGAACTGGGTTTCTGTGAGCCCCGAGTCCCGTCCATCTTAGTGCACAGAAGAGGCGCTTCGATGACAGAAGGAAGAGACATGCGGTGAAGAGAATTAGTGGCAAACAGAGAGTAAATTCTCTCTCAGTAGTGTATGCTCGACGTTAGTGCCGATGGTACTTCAGTCGATGGACAGGACAGTCACTTTGACAGAGAGATGGGAGTCTGAGATAGCTAGAGGAAAACAGATACTGAAGCCATTATAATAATGTCTTGATACCAAAATAACATTAAAACGAGAAACTAACATGGTCGGTTCAAGGCCTCTGGGGACCCGTTTTCTCTGCCAGGTTTCACATTCTCACGGCGTCATGGTCTTTTTCTTCTAACAAATTTATCAGCTGGCAGAAGCTGTCTTTCAGAGCATCGACGTTGTCCAGGGAGCAGGGCTGCAGAATCCAGCGTTTTCCACGGGCCAGGGGTTCAAGTTCAAAGTATTTTTTGACCTTAAGGGGGACAAAGAGGATAAATATGTTATTACTTATATCGGAACTTTTCTCATACCAACATTTTGCGTGAAAAAGCAGGGGGGCTTCAAGGAGAACATATCTGAACCTTGATGCCCGGAACTTCCTAGAATCCCATCTGCAGCTATAGTTAGGGTGTAGTTAGGGTTACGTGTGGACCCAGGGGTGTTTTCTTTGGGTTGAAGGGCCCACTTGAGAGTCCCCATTCTGTCCACACACTTAGTGGCACGTGGCCTGATGAAGTCTCGGAAAGAACTGCACGGACCACGTACGTCACAGGGGTTCGCTGCGGACACCGAAGCAGACCCAAGTCCGTCAGAACAGCTGGGGAGGCAGCTCTGGCTGCATCCCCTGCCGACTTACCGACAACCTACCGCAACGTCTGCGCTCTATCAATTATTCAAGGCCATTATTTTGACCAATCACGCACAGAATAAAAAATACAATTTCGCTCATCTTTTCTCCCTCTTCTTAAATTTCTAGTGTGTACTTCTGAGACTTGGGAAGGTGGTTTTTAGGAAAGAGGGAGGAAACCAAGTGTGTGTATACGTGTACGTGTGAACTCGTATAAAGACACACATGTACATGACGATTCCGGCTTTCCCCTCCGCATCCTGAATTTTCGGGCAGGGAAAAACCAAGACCTTATAACGGGGACGTGTGGTGGAGCGTCTGCCATCTAAAACGCCGTGTGGTTAGGAGCCGGCCACGCCTCTTGCCCAGGGTATTGGCTAGGGTATGAACAGTTTCCAGGCCAACCGGCTCCTGGCTCTGAACAAATTTCAAGTTGTCATGGCTTTCGGAAGTGCTGATGATCTTCTCTCAAAGGGTATAATAAAGTACAATGTTCATGAGTCCATACACACACACACATCACACCTGTATTTACAGCCCCGCAAGGTTTCCATGACGTAAAGTACAGTCAGCACCAACGCCGGAAGAGGCGCTGTTCAAAAACACCCTTGGTTACCGAATTTCATTAAATCCGAGATGTCACGGGAAATGACCTCAGTCACGCTCGACCCAGGAAAAAAACAGTGTCCCAACCTTAACGCCATTCCCAAATGTGGTTTCATTGTGCCTTTATTATCATAAGCACAAGACAGGTGTTAACAGCAGAGATACACCATCCAAAGTGGCATTAATATGCGTGTACATTTTGTATATGAGCAAGAAGATGTAAATAATACTCTATGTTTATGCTGATTTAGGTACCATACATAAGCTAGCATGTGACAGTTCAAGTGTGTCCCAAATGTCCTCCTATATAGATGCCTGCAAATTCATAATAAATATTACTTTTACTAAAAAAGAAAGACTTGAGAATCGAAGGGTCCTCATTAATTTCTGTTCTAAAATGTAACGAAAATCTCATTCACAGTCAGAAAATGGGTATACAACTTCAGAAAAATTTTCGCCAAAGGTTTTTTTTTTTAAACAAATCCCATTTAGAGGATTCTCCCTCATGAAAAAATGTAAACTCCATTCTTTTAGTTTCCTTTCTTTAGGGAGCTAAAAACAACTTATGAGAGAATCTGAAATGGCTCGTGTAACAGCCAGCAGCAGGGACACCCCCCCACCCCGCAGCGCCCATGGGGAGGGCCTCCCAGTAGGGGGAGAAAAGGGTGGGCAGGAGGGACAGGTTGGGGAGGGGCTAAAGTCCACAGCTTCTGGCGGGGGTGGGGGGTAGGGGCGAGGGCAGCTGCTCCAAGGACTTTACTATCAGAGAGGCCTGCTTCTCCCACAAAGGGAGGCGTCAAGCCAGATCCTCGCGGTGCGGTCAGTTATGTGATCGACACCGCCTCCCGTCGAGGGGGGACAGCAGGCAAACACAAAAAGTGCCATCCAGGAAGGAAGTGGTGCCCTTGCTGCATTTTGTAACCTCAAGCCTAAAGGGAGAGCATCCTAAGCATTGCTAACAACTGGAAAGAGGTCACTAATGCTAAAACAAAGAAAAAGACAAGTGCAGCGTATATAATACTAATAAGACTTCCTCCCAATGGTTCATGTAAAAGTTCATAGACTTGATCCTGGTAGCATGTTAACAGTTAATTTGAAAACAAGGTTAGATTTACACAATCATGAAATGTAATTTGTGATATGTCACAATATGGACCAGACACAGGCACACACACCAGCAAGGTTTATAGCTACCCGTGAGGTTGGTTTCTAGGCAACGGAAAACACAGCCTGCCGTGCTGGTGCGCTTGGAAGATAATACAGGTAGGCAGTCACGTTCCAGAAGCTGCTTCTGCCGCATATGAAACGCAAGAAGGGAACGGAAGCTTCACGACGGGGCGCTCACCAGGTAACGGGGTCTGCAGTGTGAAGCTGACAAGCACGGCTGGGCGACCGGAGACTTTCCCTTCAGTCGCCCGAGCAGGTGGGGAGCCAACCAGCCCCGTTCACCCCGCTGGCACCCAAAGGATGCCTCACCCCTAGACGCGTCCGCTATCAATTTTAAAGCAGGTCTGGCGTTCCGGTGATCCTCCAGTCCAGCGAGTGACCATGTTCATCCCCGGGCCACAGCTTTTCATTACTCAGCGTTTCATGTTGCTAAGTACAAAAAGGGCCAGACAGGACAGGGCGAAATGAGGGCTTACTGCTCCGACGGGAACTTCTCCCTTTAGGATAGCCTTCTACTTTAGATTTCTGCTATTACCTGGACTTCATTTCTGCCTCCCTGTATTATTACAATAAAAATTACTCACAGAGACATCGAACTCATCCCCTATTGCTTTTTTTTTTTAAATATTAGTCCTTCCATAGGCCGAGGTATAATTTGAAAGAAAGGTGTTTAAGTTAAATCGACATAAATCATATGCTTACACCTGATGTTATTTTTGAGGTTAAAAAACTGCCTGTCATGCAAGGACCTATTTTTTTTTTAAATAATGGACATAGTTTTTTAAAGGTTATTTTCTTATGCAGGTAACATTTTTGACCCGAGGGAAAATGAACCTAAGTCTTTGAAATAGCTTACGAGCTGCTTCCATGCCACGGTTAACGGGAGGCTGCTGGAAGAGCGGGACGGTGATGGCTCCGTGGTGGCTTCTGGAGAAGCAGGTGCTGCCTGGTCACCCGCGGTCCTGCAGCTGTTTTCCGGACAGCCAGAGGGCGGGCAGAGGTCCGCGGCCCCGTGGCCACCCTAGATAGAGGTAGGACAACACAGCCGCCGAAGGAAGTCAACCTCCTTCAGCTGTGTCACAGCGCTTTCTGAACCCCTGCGGGTGGCTGCGGGCTGGGCTGTGTTGCTGCACGCGTCACGCACACCTGCACTGACCGCGGAGCCCTAGTTTCAAGAGAGACGGATCGGCACCCTGTCACGGCCGCTAATGTCTGTGGCAGCTGCTCACGGCGAGAGACAGGACACGGCCCGGCAGACCCACTCCCGGGGAGCCGTCCACATGTTTCCTTGAACAGAGAAATCCCACAGGAAGCCTTTGCTGCGCGCAGCTCCTCGAATGGGGTCGCAGGGTTCACCTCCAAAATTTTATTCTCAATTCTTTCTGACCTGTTGTGACTACGTTTTCAGAAGTCATGAAACCAGCCCCAGTTGGTGGGGCTCAGGGGACTGAGCACTGGCCTGAGAACCAAAGGGTCGCTGGTTTGATTCCCAGTCAGGGCACACGCCTGGGTTGTGGGCCAGGTCCCCAGTAGGGGGCACGTGAGAGGCAGCCACACATTGATGTTTCTCTCCCTCTCTTTCTCCCTTCCCCCACCCCCTCAAAATAAATAAAAAATCTTTAAAAATCATGTAAATAGTTTCTGAGCTGAGATAGCAGGTCTTTCCTTTCTAAAAACCTGCACAGCTCAATTCACAGCTCGTCCTTCCTGTTTTTTTTTTGTTATTAACTGTGCCGTGTGCGCCCAGAGCTGGCCTCGTTTTCCTGTGAGCTCTCTGGCGGGGAGGGGGGAGGACGGTCCGGAGGGATTCCCTCGTCTCTCTGTGAGACATGGAGCTAAGGTGTAAGCTCAGGTACCTGTAAACAGGGCTCCGACCCATGGGACTGGATGCAGGACATTAAGGAGAGTCAGGGTCGGCAGCGGCTCCGTGCGCCACGGGACTGGGCCGTGTATCCTGCAACACGCCACCCCCCAGGGCCGGTGAGCTGAATGCCAGGCACCGACCACGCACTGCTGTAACTAAGAGGCCCCCCTCCCATGTCCAGAGCACCACCGGGGGGCCCTGCCCGGCCCTCGGCCGGGACTGTTAGTGTATTCCGCCCCCGCCACCACTGGGTGTTTGCTCCACCTGTCCTCCCCCTACCTCCATCCACATACGACACATACGTTTGCTCTGCGGAAAAACGAGTAGATTCTCAGAGACCCTTCCTAAGCTTGCAGGGGGCTGTGGTGGGGTCAGGGTCGTTATAAGGAGCTTTGGGAACCCGCATCCTGAAAGTTGGCTTCACACGACGTCATTCATTCAACCAGCGCTTCCTGACGAGACAAGTGAGTGTGGAGGCAGCGTGTGTGGGCTGCAAGGACAGGTGAGCGCGTAAGCCAGCGGCGAGGGTGGACGTTAGCGGCAGGGCAGGTGAACGCAGAGGCAGCGTGGGCGTGCCTGGACGGGCCACCTGGCCTGCACCCCACTGCCAGGATGGGGTTCCCGAGACACGAAACAGAAACAACAGCCTGACACGGGGACTGTCCTCATCAGGCTCACTGTAAGATGGCAAGTCCTCCACGGCCCGGTTTTTCAGTGACACCCCAGACTCTACTGCTGCCCCGCCCCCGCAGGCGTTCACTCAGGGGAGCGGCTCCCCGTCTGCACCTGGACTGGAGGGAAGAGGGGACGTGGATTCACATAAGGAGGCGGAGGATCATTTAGAATAATTCTTGGCTCACGTAAGGCAACCTGAACGCGAAGCATCTTGGTAGAAATCTGTTAAAAGAAACTTTACAAATAAAGGCACCTTCTTCGTCTCTGGAAAAGGAATCAGGCCTCATGGAGTCCAGGCTGGCAGTGACAGACAGCAGCTAAGACCTACGGCAGAGACTCAGGGTGAGGACGGGAAACAAAGAACAGAAAGCCTGGGGAAAATGTGTGTCAGGGCCCGGTGACGCCCAGGGAGGGCCGGGGATGACGCGAGAGGCCACGGCCCAGGGAGCAGTCTTGAGCCCGCTGGGTCGGTATGGTTTTCTTGTCATTTTTAATATACACAGCGAGTCCATGACACAGTTTGTACTTTTCCAAGAACTACATGGATACTGTTTTTGTGAGACAGGTTCGTAGCAGTTTTGAGCTCTTTGGTGAAAGCAGGGTCTGGAGGGTAAATTACCCCAGGCCTCCAATGCAGAGGGTGCTAAGGGGGCCTGGGTGGACTTGAAACGTAGCATATTGTTCCTGACTGTCGAGGGGGACGGGGGTTGGTGCACCCGCACCTGGGCTCTCGCTTTAACTGTGAGCCTTGAGGCAAATATTGCACCAAGATGTCGCACTGGGGAAAACGCTCCTACCGACACGCTCGTTGCATGCCTGCCCTTTCCGACGCCAGGCTCATGGGTGTCTGATCGTACGAGTCGTGACATTGGCTATAGTTGCGAGCATTCACACTTGGAAACGTGCAAGCGAAATGAGCAGGACTTCCTTCTAGAGTCGGTTGTTAAACATCCCCGGGTGTCCGCGCCTTGCAGGCGTGTTTGCGAAGGGGCCTCCAGCTTTCCTGTCTCAACTGCAGAAGCTCATGGAACAGGCTTAACTTGGTGACCTTCATGTCAGAGAGAGCGTGGCCTACACCATGGCTCCGGGGCCCGGTCTGGAGATACAGTGTCAGGGCGTCACTGAGATTCTTCTGAGCGCATTCTTGGCAGCTGGTTCAAAGCAAGGTTCGTCTACAGAGCAGCCCCGGCTGTCCCCTGCTGCGTCGTCCGGCTCATAGGACTTTGAAATCCTTAGAAAGGTACTAAACATGTCATTAAAGGCAGAAATAAATAATACGGGTAACACCTATTTGCCAGTCCCAACGGCAGTACGACACAGAGGAGATATTAGTTCTTTTCACTGAGCACTGATGGGGACCAGAGAGTGGCAGCTCCCTGTCACCCGGTACCACAGAGCCGCGGTGGGGCGCACCCTGAAGACGCACGACCACTTTCAAGAGCGCTTGGTGTGGCATGGAAGTGGAGTTCTGATAAGATGGCTTCTTTCCTAAGCAAAATGTAGCCTGTCTGACCTTGGAGGGACGAAAAAGCAGACGCGCGACGGCAGGTCACGGCCTGCGATTGAGCCTTGTCCCTTTTCAGAAGTCCTCCTGCCCGGGCAGCAGCCTCTGATATGTACAGAACGGCCTGTGTGTTGTGACAATAGCTATACAGGAGCCCAGAACTTGCACAGAGCTTGGTGTGTCCCAGGAGAGCCAAATAAAAGGACCCTGTCTGCCCCGGGGGTAGGTCTGAAAAGCGCTCCTAGTTTTGCTTCACCGGTGAACCTCGAAGTGTGAACAAATTACATCTACTTTCTCTTCTTTAACATGCCTGGGGGTTGGTTTGATTCTATCCCAAAAGCTTGCTTATGGGACAATGCCTAGGAGAGGCGCGGGTTAGGTGTGGCTGCGTCCCGTTTCCAGGGAGGAGGAGAGCCCGCCCGCAGGGCCCCAGTGCGCCTGCAGGCGTCCCCAGGTGGAGAGGAGCAGCCCAGACAAGCTCTTGTTTTAAGTACCCCCCGCCCTGCAGAAAAATCTCTGCAAAGCAGAAGTGACCCTAGTCACAGCAGCCCAGACGGGTTGCCTACCAGCCCCCGGGCACTAGAAATCCCCCGTGAGCTGGCGTGACGGGGGACAGAGTCTTGCCCGTTCACGGGTCTGGGGCTGCTCTCCTGCTCACAGGTAAGCGGTAGCCACGGGGATAGCCACGCCCCTCAAAATCTAGAATATTCGCTCTGTGGTCCCTGCCTGGAGAACATCTGCCGAGCCTGGCTTGAAGCGCGGCGCAGGGGCGTGTGGCCGCAGCCTCCTGTGCCCTCCCCTGCCAGTCCCCCTCCTTCCCTTCGGCCCACACGTGAGGGGCCGAGAGAGGCGGGCTCCTGCAGCCTGGCTGGGCTCCCCGACAACGGCCGGTGCCCTGCGCCACAGTCCAGCGCAAGGGTCATCTCTCCACAGGGGCTGGTTCCCGCCTCCCCGGGTTCTTCCACTGAGAGACTTGCTCAAGGCTGCGAGAACGGGCCGGAGCCCGGGCTGACCCGTCCGTCCTTGAGGGTGGCTGTCAGCGTGCAGGGACGCTAGCTATGGCCACTGTCAGTTTTTACAAAGGGGTATACGATCTATTAAACTTACCAAAAAACTTCTGAAGTTTACAAAGAATCTAGTTTTTCCTGAAGCAATTATATTCAACTTAAAAACCTTAACATTCTGTGTGTGCCTCTGGAAAATTCCGACAACGCGTCAGGAGGCTGAGCTTTGGGTCCATGTACAAATTGAGTAACGGCCGTGGACACAGCCATGCCCCGCAAAGGCCAGGCGGGGGCCCACCTTCCGGTCCTCTGGGCCACCCTGGAAGAAGAGTTGTCTTGGGCCACACAGTAAATACATTGCAACACGTAATCACACACAAAGCTCGTGTTTTAAGTAAATTTACGACCCTGTGTTGGGCCGCACCCGCAGCCGTCCTGGGCCGCGGGCTGGGCGCCCTTGGTAGAATATTTACTATTTGGTCCCTTCCAGAAAAATAATTGCCAAGCCCAGGAATGAAGCATTCTGTACCTCGAACATCTCAAAACTCCATTTATAAATTCAATAGATTTGATTTTCTTTAAGCATTTAGACTGTCTAATAATCAAAACATCCTCGAGCTGTTAAGAATTCTTTTTCCCCAATCAGAATGCTTAAACATTTCTTCCATTACACTGAGAAATTCAATGACTCAAGTTCTGGTAAATTCTAATACTATTTACAAGCTTAACTACATTCTCATGCCTTTCTAAGCAAGCCAACTCTGAAGTCACACGTTTCAGATTCAGCTCTGTCTGGCTTTGTTCACTGGGCTTAATGTATCCAAGCTTCCCCAAGCCACGGCAGGTTCGGAACTCCATCCCTTTCTACGGTGGGTTAACGCCGCCCTGCGTGGCTGGATCACGCTAACCCCTGCACGTTCGTGCATATCCAGTCGATGGGTAGGTAGGCTGTTTCTGCATTTTGTCTGTTATAAATTCTGTTCTATGAGCCATTACTTTCTCCCGAAAACAGTTACTGCATAAACTGATGGGTCAGGAAATCACGACTCAGCAGGTACAAAGTGTCTCCAACAGGCTGTGAGGGGACTCCATGTTCACCCAGATTCATGAGGGTAACACAGGTTTGGGGAATGATGCCTGACTTTTTTTCACGTGTCTGAGTCCTCAGTTCCTGGAGGGCACGGGCAATGAAAAAAATATTCTGAATTCTCTAATGTCCCCAGCACAATGACAGACATAGGAGGATACTTGTTTATTTGTTTACTTTTAAACAAACTTAAAGAGCTGGCACCATAATGAAAAGGGCAACCAGACACAGGCTACATTCCATCCCATCTTAAAATGTGCATAAAGGAGGCACACGGAGAGTCGCAGGGCAGCTACCGCTCTTCAGTGATGCAGGCCAAGGTTTTGTGCAGGAGCGGGGATTTCGCGAACCATTTCAAAACTGAGGCCTAATTGGTTTAAACTCCATTCTACACATGCCTACGGGCAGCTGCAACGAATTGTTTTGCAAACAGAAAAGAAAACAACCTATCATAGAAAACAGAACCTCTCCAGTAAAAGACCCACAGGACACCTCAGTTTCGAGCTCTCCCTTTAATCTGCGTCCAAGGAAAGCACTCTGCTTATCTCGGGAGTGGAAAGCACTGGCGGAGGCTGACGGGCACTGGGACGCCTGCCTCGGCACGCAGGTGCGGGCAGCTGGCTTCTCAGTCACGTCCCTGACGTCGTCATCCAGTGCAGAGGCGGCCGGCTTCCCACAGCCGCCGCTGCCCTCTCCCCGTCCCACCGGCTTCCCTGTAGTCATTCCCACTCTGTCTTCCCAGAAGAGCGACCATCGGCTTCGGTGCTGTCCACTTTTAGGGGGTTTCCTCGATCCTGTCCTTCCCATGTTGGGGAGAATAGTCATGATTTTACCGTATTTCGAGAAGTCAAATGTCGTAAGGACGAAGAAGCCTATCTATGAAAACCTGTCCCCTAGAATATGGTTTCTTTAAAAAAGTTCCACCTACACGCATGAGGTCCAGTCAGGTGTGTCTCAGGCAGGAGAGAGAACGATTGTGTGACAGCCCCAAACACTTCAGGGATGAAGCTTACCCAGTGGTCTGCTATGCGCCACGAAAGTGCTGTTTATATGGCTTGCTTATTAACTACATGCAGTCATCACAAACTTGGTTCTCTTAAGGTTATTTATATTTTTTTACTTAATACTCATTAGCTGTGCATGCTGAAGTATCTGGGTAGCTGGGCAGGTGGGCGGATATCCTGATGTTATAAAGTGCAGGTTGAAATGTGTATTCGATATTTTATGAGGTGAAGAGGGATTGGGGGAAAAATGCATCAACTGTCACCCGCTGTGCTGCCGAGGGCACTGAAACGGGTCAGCAGAGTGAAGAGTTTGCCCTCTGCCTGCTGAACACTAAGACTGGGACCGGCCGGCGGGGATGGGGTCTGCCTGGCCTGAGAACCTCCACTTCTGTGTTTTGGGGCCGCAGTCCTCCCGCCACAGCCTCGGATCTAGCAAAACGACGTCAGAGGAGGAAGCCTGGTGTTTTCCAAACCCAACATCTGCCTCGGCGTGAACATTCAATTTCATCCCGGAAGACGCACGTCACCAAAACCTCCGGGGTAACTCGATGTCAGCTTACCCGTGAATGGCAGTCACTACACTGTCTCCCATTTTGAATTTTCTTAAGAAACTACTGTATACTTTAAAATTGGCTTGGGGGCATGCCTCTTATTTCACTTTTCCTGTTCCAACGGTCTCCACACCATGAACACACTTCAATCAGCTGTTACCTGGTCAGACCACTGGGGTACAGGCCTTCCTTCGGGGGGTGGGGCTCCCACCCCGCCTCTCCGCCCGCTCCGGAGGGTGCCCTGGGTGTGCCCTGTGAGCCGCCATTAGCCAGTGCACAGGCGTCCCTGGCTCGCAGTTAAGGACAAACCTTTAGCTGTCTTCAAAACAAAACTCGCTACAGTAAAGCTCTCTTGATTGACCCCCACTGACTCATCTGGCAAGAGCTGACCCTCTGCTGCCCTGGGACATGCCAGTGGTGCGCTGTCTACACGGATGTGCACGTCACCGCACACGGCGCCCTGCAGCGCCGGCTCCCGGCCGGGGCCAGCGGTTCCCTGCCACCCTGCTCACCTCGGCTCTGGACTTCTTCCCAGTTCTCATCAGGGCACCCCTCTCTCTTATGGCCAGGAAGGAGTTTAATTAGGCCCGATACCAACGGGATGAAATATGAACTTGACGAGAGAATGTCTATTTCTTTGAAAAATTAAGTGGAATATGCTCATAGAGCTCAGTAAAGGTCAGTCGCTAAGAACCACCTGCGGTCCTATGGTTGGCATTTACCTTCCGGTTAAAAAAGCTTGCATGGCCACCTGCCGTCGAATCAGATTTGGTAGGACGCCGCTGCGGCACGGAAGGGAACGGTGCAGGTCCCCGTCCCCGCGCATGTCACTCTGGTTCCGTCTTAAAGACACGGGAGCTGAAAACCATAGGCAACAGCTGCATTTTATGTGAGAACTAGAGCACAGAGCTCTCGCTGACGGCCCCACACTCAGGTGAGTGCCACTTGTGTACGTGAAGTTAAAATCCATCATTTAGGGCCTACCTTTACTTAGTTTTTTTTAATGATACGGCATTTGAACCCACTCCTCATTAGCTGCTCCACGACCAGTTCAGAGCAGCACAGGCAAGGCGGGTTTTCACTGCACATTTCAAATACTTTGTCTTATCCCGCCCGAATCGGCATGCTCGCAGAGGGGAGGCCACGAATGCCCGCTTCAGTGTCTGGGAGCGTCATGTCCGCTGTCAGAATCGATACCAGTGCCTGTCATCCCCAGTCCTTTCGTGAGGGCGTAAATAAACACCGCTTTATAGCTCGAATCGAGAGTCACCCGCCTGCCCCCACAGCCTTGCAGTTTCCTGCAGAAACGGTCACAGCTGTAAAGGGGAATCACAGTGACGACTGGGCACCTCATCACGAAAGGCAGCATCCTGAAGAAACAAACAACGCGCTACTTCCAATGAATCTGTAAACTATTTTCTCAATGAGACTTACCCCCTGTCTGGACTCAGAAGTGGGAACCAGACGATGGGTCATCCCGCCAGCAGAATGTCCCTGGGCGTCCCTCAGCCACGCCCTGGACAGGGGCTGCTGCCCAGACGACAGGCTAGCTTCGTGCTTGGCACTGTAGCCCCATTTACCTTGACATTATTATCTTTTCCCCCCATCCTTGTCACAGTGATTTTCCTTTAGTGAGATGGCAATTCTATCATAGCATTTGGAGATAACTGTCATGACGCCGGCACCTGACCAATGACGGCCGTGCGCGCTTTTTTTAACTGGAAGGTAAATGCCAACCATAGGGTCGCATAAATGGGTGCCCGTGAAAGGCCCCGACCTCTGGGCGCATGTTTTCAGTCAACAAATTACCGGGTGCCTTGTCCGCGTCACGTTTCACGTAAGGGGGTCAGGGCTGAAGGGGGGCCGATTCACGACGACGTCTCACACTCGCCCCCAGAAGGAGAGAAGACGAGGCCCCGGGGAAACGGGGTAGGAGAAGAAACTTCTGGCCCATCCGACTCCAGCTTCCCCCCAGACACGAGTGACCTACATGCTTCCTATCAGCCGGACGCAGCACAGCGTCCGTCAAACAGATGGCAGGTTGAAGTCCCTCGCAGCTGCCGGAATTCTCGCACTCTGGCTCCTTATGTGAACGCACAGAGTCCAGCTATGTTGTGACCGGGCCACCGGTGAGCTGCCTTTCGGTGCCGTTCACAGGGGCGACCTGATCTGATACACTGCGAAGCTACCTGGTTTGACCCAAGGGTTGTAGAGTGCGGGCCAGGAGCGGGAAGCGCTGTGCTCCGGAACACGGCTTGCCCGGCCTCACGGGACCACCGTGAAGCACCAGGGCCCTTCCTGCGCAGCCTGGGGAGAGCGGAGGAGGTGGAACCGGCAAACGGCGCACCTCCCCAGGTGGAAGTTCTCGGCCGCAGACCCAGGTGGGAGGGCACTGAACTAACTCCTCCCTCTCCCCCCGCCCCCTCTCGTGTTCTCCCTCCCCACCCCGCCCTCTCTGCTGAGGCTATTAAGCCAAGAACTGACATCGAGCACTGAATGAGAAAACTTACTAACTAGAATTGAAGAGTTCCCTCAGCGAGTAAATGACTCTATGCTCATAGGCAAGGATTTGGAATGGCCTGCATCACGATCTTAATGGTTTCTATATTTTATGAAGTATTATAAATTAGACCCTTAGAGTTCAGGTTTAAGAAAGCCAGCCTTGCTGTATCAGAGATGTTTAAAATATTCCTGTATCTGCACAAAGCAGAAAAACGCTCTCTGGAAAATTATGAACCTTGCACAC
>PVJD01014171.1:0-30379 GCA_004026545.1 Mormoops blainvillei | reverse complement strand
TCTATGTCATTTAATTCTGCTCTGACATTGGTTATTTCCTTCCTTTGCTCTGGGCTTTGTTTGTTGTTGTTCCTTCAGTTCTTTTAGATGTGAGATTAGGTTGTTTTTTTGAAATGTTTCTATCTTTTCCAGGTAGGCCTGTATTGCTATGAACTTCCCTCTTAGGACTACCTTCACTGTGTCCCATAGGTTTTGGACTGTTGTATGTTTATTTTCATTTGTTTACAGAAGCTTTCTGATTCCTTCCTTGATCTCATTATTAACCCATTCATTGTTTAATAGCATAATGTTTAGTCTCGATGAGTTTGAATATTTTTGAATGTTTTCCTTTAGTTGGGTTTCTAATTACAGGTCATTGTGGTCCAAGAAAATGCTTGTAATAATTTCAGTTTTCTTGAATATGTTGAGGCTTACTTTGTGTCCTATCATGTGTTATTTCTTTGAGAATGTTCCATGTGGATTTGAAAAGAATGTGTATTTTGCTTGTTTGGGATGAATGTTTCTATATACATCAGTTAAGTCCATTTTATCTAAAGCATTGTTCCATGCCACAATATCCTAGTTGATATTTTGTTTGGAAGGTCTATCCATTATTGACAGTGGGGTGTTAAAATCCCCCACTTTGAGTGTATTGTTTTCTACATCTTTCTTGAAGCCCTCTAAGATTTTCCATAGATATTTGGTTGCTCCTATTTGGATGCATATATGTTTGTAATGTTTATAGCTCCTGATAGATTGTTTCCTTAAGTATTATGTCCTTCTGTGTCTCTTTTTACAGCCTTTGTTTTCAAGTCTATTTGTCTGGTTGAAGTATTGCTACTCCAGCTTTTGTTTCATGTCCATTTGCTTGGAATATTTTTTCCAATCCTTTACTTTCAGTCTGTGTATATGTTTTGTTCTGAGGTGGGTCACTTGTAGGCAGGAAATATGCAGGTCACGTTTTCTTATCCATTGAGCTACTCTATATATTTTGATTGGAGCATTTAATCCATTTACATTTCAGGTTATTATTGATAGGCACTTATTTATTGCCATTTTTCCCCTTTGTACCTGTGTTCTTCTCTCTGTCACTCTTTTTCTTCATCTTTGAGCAGTCCCTTTAGCATATCTTGCAATGCTGGTGTGGTGGAGGTATATTCTTTAGGCTTCTTTTGTCAGAGAAACTCCTTATTTTGCCTTCCATTTAATTAAGAACCCTGCTGGGTAGAGTAGTCTTGGTTGGAGGCCTTTTTGCCTTTCATTACTTGGAATATTTCTTGCCGTTCCCTTCTGGTTTATGTTTATGTTGAGAAGTCAGCTGCTAGCCTTATCAGAGCCCCCTTGTATGTTACTTCTTGTTTCTTCCTTGCTGCCTTGAAGATTCTCTCTTTGACTTTAGAATTTGCCATTTTATTTTACTGTGTCTTGTACTGGGACTCTATGGGTCCATCTTGATTGGGACCCTCTGTGCTTCCTGGACTTGCATGGCTCTTTCCCTCTCCAGTTAGGGAAGTTTCTGTCATCATTTTTTCAAACGGGTTTTCTATCGCTTGCTCCTTTTCTTCTTCTTCTGGTATTCCAATGATTTGAATGTTGTTGAATTTCATGTTGTCCTGCAGTCCCTTTAAGCTATCTTCATATGTTTTAAGTCTTTTCTCATGCAGGTGCTCTTCCTGGGTATTTATACCTTATTTTCCAGCTCACTAATTTGGTACTCTGCTTTATGCAACCTGCTTGTAATTACTTCTAGTATATTTTTTATGTCAGATATTGTATTCTTCATTTCTTCCTGGTCCTTGCTTGTAGTTTATATTTCCTTTTTCATGCTGTTATAGTTCCCACTCATTTCCTTGGAGTTTTCAGTGAGTTCCTTGAGCATCCTTATAGCCATTTTTTTGTATTCTATGCCTGATAGTTTGTTTGCCTCCATTTCATTTAGCTCTTTTACTGGGGAGTCTTCCATTCCTTTTGACTGCACGTTCTTTCTTTGTCTCCCCATTTTAGGTGACTCTTTGTTCCTGCCATTCCAAATGCTGTGCTTTGAGAGCTATCTTTGTAGGGTAAGCTTCTGTAGTAGGGGTTCTGTGGGTCTCAGTGGTGCGGTCTCTTTGATCTCATTGTCTGGGTGCTCCAGGGTTGCCCTTTCTTCTGTTTGTGTGGGTTCTCTTGGGTTCTCTTGTTGCACTTGGGCTTTACCTGTTGGAGTCTCCTTTGTTGGTGAGTTGTCCCCTCCAGTGGGTTTACTGGTATTCACAACTCCCACCTTGTCTTGCTTGCTGTTGTGCAGATGTTTGTTAACAAAGCAATATTACTAGGCAACCAAACTTAAGCCAGTCAAAAGAGCCCCCCTCCCACATCAGCAGTCTCAACTGCAATTGAGGTAAGATTAATAAAGGTGAAGGGAGATTGTGGATATTATAAGAAATGACACAGGGAATATTATATGGCTAAAGGAGGGGGAAATGTGTGCTATGCGGGAGGAGAATTGAAAAGAGTTGGGATAGAACCGAGGTGAATAAAGGGAGAGAGAAAAATTTACAATGTAGGTAAAACAGGAAAGGGCAATGAGAACAATGGGGTAAGAAGAGGGAAAAGTATACTATGAGGTTTGAAGTAAAGTTGAAAAGGTACTGGACCGACGGGAGCAAAATTGCAGAAAACCATGGCAGGGTTGATAGCAATGACTGCTGAGTGAAGTTTAATAAAGATGGAATGGGAATAAGAATATTGTAGAAAATCGAAAAGTGAATGAGATGTCTACAGTAAGGAAAAATGATTTTGAGAGGATTGGGGAAGCAAACTAACAAGAGTAAGGAGTAAAGCCCAGGTTGAGAGAGGGGGAAAAAAAGAAAAAGTAAAAAGGGGGGGAAGAGAAAACAATGAAATAAAATTCCTTACTCAACTGATCAGGGGCCATGCAAAGGCAAAATGGAGTAAGATAGTGGGAGAGTATTCTATGGGGTTTGAAGTACAAACAAATAGTGAGCAAATAGGACTTCCTTTGGAGAAGTACAGCAATAACCATGACATTTCACCCAATTGGACATTGTTTATAAAAGGTGAAAAAGAAATAAGACTCTTAATAGAAGGGAAAAAGAAGATGAGCTGACTTAAGAAAGAAGAACGCTTATGCAGGGTTAGATGGAGGAGAAATAGTGAAAGTAAGGGATAGAAACTTGGTGTAGTGTGAGAGAAAATAGTCAACCAGAACAGTAATGAAGCTCAGGGAGATGGTGAAATGGATTAAGGCCAGGGAAGGGTGCTGTGTGGGATTTGGAATAACAATAGTATGATAAGAAATATATAACCTGAATAAAAAGAAAAAGCAAAAGACCAAGAGTAGTGTGTTATTTGGAATGCGAATGAAGTAAAAGAAGAAAAATTAAAATGCCATATGAAAGGGAGAATAAAAAAACAAATCAAACAATAAAAACCCAACAAACAAAACACAACTAAATGGAAAGTAGAAAAATAAAAAAAAATGCAAGTTCTGAAAGATTGCAAAGTGAAATTTCTCAGCTGTTGGTGTTTGTCTTCTGAGTTCTTTCTGGATCTGTATCTGGTTTTCTCATAGCTCCTGGTCTTAATGCCTCACTCTTAAAAAAAAAAAAAAAAGCCTTCTGCTTATTTTAAACCTACCAAACCAGTTTTACAGGTCTTCCCCATACCAGTGCAGGCAGAGGCACACTGGGCTCCATCTCTTTCCTTTCCTGTGGTTCTGCAAGGAAGTGGGCTTAGTTTGGGCTACAATAATCACAGGTGCCCAGTTTCCATCTCATGCCCTCAGAACACTGTGCAACCTTCACTGTCCATTCTGTGCATTTGTGCCAGACCAGTACCAATAATCCACCTCATTTTGCAACCCTGTGATCAGTCCATGAGGTGCACTGAGTGGAAGCAAATCGTGCCCCACACCCTTTGTTGGCCTGGTCTCTGTGCACAGAAGTTCTCTGCATGGTGGCTAGTTCCACTTTTGAGAAAAGTCCACTTGGGTGCCACCTGCCACTCCTAACTAGTGCCCAGCTTTCCACACAGTCCAACTCTGACCAGTCCAGAGTCTCTCTGGGTCATGGCCAGTCACAGCCCATCTCTTCTCCAGGCTCCAGGTGGCACCCAGCTCCCCAATTTCTCTGGCACTGTCCCAACCAGCAGCCACCACCCCTGTCTGGGTATGCCTCCGGCTGTGTCACTTACTGTCTTTTTATCCCCCAAGCGACTTTACATGTCCAGGTCTCTCCTGGTATGGGACTGAGACTTCCCTGCTCTTGGAGGGGAGAAAGCCATTAGGTTGCTATCACTGACCCGGTTCTCCTCCAATGCTGTCAAGGTAGCCAGTCTCCAGTGCAAGGCCTGGGCTCTGCTGGCCTACAAAATCTCCTTACTGCCCATTTTTAAGTGTCCTCTGCACACTTTGGCTTCCAAGCTTCATATCAGCTGGGATTCTGTTGGTTGTTCACTCCATTCTTGGGAAGATTAGCTAGGCATCCCAGTAGGGTGCACGAGTGAGTGGGCTTAGCTCCCACCTATATTGCTGCCATCTTCCAGAGAGCCCTCTCATTATTCTTTATACTATTCTACTTGCACCCATTCATGTATTCCTAAAAATACAGGGTGGGAAAAACATAGCTTGAAAATTGTTCATATGGAAAATAACACAATAATTAATAAATGAGAATACAAGAATAAACTATGTTTTACATACTCAAACTATAAACGTACTTTTGCCGCACCCTATATTTTGTTTAGATTTGCCTGTGTCTAAGCTTTATATAATTAGAAACATAGTATATGTTTTTTTCTGTAACTTCTTTGTAATTTGTCACGTTATGGTTTTGAGATTAATCTGTATTAATGCATGTACCTATCATTCATTTGTGGTCATTAGTGTATAGTATCCCATTGTATAAATATGTCACAATTATCCACTGTCCTGCTGTTAAATATTTAAGTTGTCTCAAGTAGCTACAAAATAAGAACTTCCCTGGTTGCTTGGGAAGTGTTAGGACCTGGTGAAGGATAGCATTTCTGTCCTTCATTGCTTTTCTGCTGTCCTATCCTCATCTGCAATTTTGTCCCCCAGCCCCTAACAAAGAGCAACAAGAAATCCCTTCCACCCAGGGGTCAATGGAATTTGAATGGAGAAACTGGACTATCACCTCTATGCAATAGTAATGGGGTGACACTCTTTTATCCACTGGATTGATATCAGAAAATAAATGTTTATTTTTATTTGAACACTTTCCACCAATACTTGATTATGTATTTATCTGCTTTATCTGCTCCCAACACTAAAATGTAAGCTCTATGAAGATAAGAACTTTTTATTTTCTATTGCTTAAATTCTTAGCTCCTATAACTTACCTGGCAGAAAGTAACCCTCAATCTAAATTTATTAGAAAAATTAATGAATAAAACAGTATTATTTAATTTTTTGGGTGTTCATACTGGGTGTAAATAAACCATTTATTATGCATAGAGTATTATTTAAAAGTTCTTTAGATGCAAATATAAGTTTTGGAAGTTAAAGAGTTGGCTGGATTTGGTATAATACAAATAGGAAACAGCTTTATTTTAATTTATTCTTTCTTTTCTATTTCTTTTTTTTGGTATATTTTATTGACTATGCTATTACAGTTGTCCCATTTTTCTCCCCTTTACCTCCTCTACCCTCTACCCCCTCCCATCATCTCCACACCTCTTAGTTCATGTTTATGGATTATATTTATCAGTTCTTTGGCTTCTCAATTTTCTTTACTATTCTTAGCCTACCCCTGCCTATTTTTTTGTCAACATTTTCCCACCACCACTTTCCCCAGCCCCACCCATCCCCACTTCCAACCTTCAATCCTTCCCCATTTGGCTTCGTCCATAGGTCCTTTATGCATGTTCCTTGATGACCCTTACCCTCCTTTTCCCCTGTTATCCCACTCCCTCTTTACTTCCACCAATGGCTCCTCTAAGGAAAGGATGGAGGAAAGAGAGCTTGGAGTTGGTGTTGTTCACATTTCTCTTGACTATTGAATACCCTCTGGTCTTGTTAGGCATCCTAAGTCTTTCACGAAGTACCCTGATGGAAGCTACCTCATTATACCATCTTTCAGATGTGTGAGCAATAAGCTTTCTGGCAGACCTCTGTTATAATACACCCTCATCTCCTGATTCCAGGGGAATGCTCAAAATCTCTATTCTTGTGGGGCCATTTTGCCACAGTAGGTAATTTTTTGAGTAGGGTCCTTTCAAGGATCCCTTTCAAGGCAAGGTCTTGCCCTTGCCCACCAAAAATGTGGCTTAGTACAATACTGACTCTTCTTTCCATGCCATGCCATCACGAGTTACTTTACCAGCATCAATACTCATGTGCATCCCAAACTTTAGAGAACACGTGGAGTGTATCAGTTATCTATTGTTGCATACAAATTTAGTAGGTAAAAATGCTTCAAAACTTAGTAGATTAAAACAACAGCCATTTTATTTGCTCAAAATCCTGTCACTCAGCAATTTGGGTTGGGCTCAGTTGGGTGATACTTCTGCTGGTCTGTTCTGTGGTGATACATACAGCTGCAGACATCTAGTGGCCTGACTGGGGCTGGACTGGCTAAAATAATCTCATTTACATGTCTGGCAGTTGGTGTTGGATGTTTCCTAGGCCACATATCTCCAGCTGATCTCTCTTCCTCCAGCAGGTTATCCTGGGCTTCTTTATATGATAAAGCATTCCAACAGGGAAAGCCCCAAAACACAACACTTTCTAAGCTTCTGCTTGTATCATGTTTGCTGATTTCCTGTGGGTGAAACCAAGTCACATGATCAAGCCCAGAGTTAATAAAGTAGATATCTCCAAAAAGTCATAGATATGGGGGCCATTAGTTGAGCAGCATGGGGTTTACCTAAAATCAGTGGTGTTTTTGAGCTGAGAGCTGATTATATACATATCTTCACAACTTCACATAGTGGCTTCAAGCTTGTATCTTGAATTTGGTTACAATTGGAATATTTCCACCACAGAAATTAGCAAATGTTTCAAATCAGGACTTCCCCTACTCCCTTTCCAGAGAATATGTTTAATAGCATGCCACTGCCTAAAACATTCAAGATACAGCATTAAGCATTTGTGTAAGAATCTGTAAGACTCTGAAGAAATCCCTAACCAAGTCCTTCTCTTGAGATTTCAAATTTGACTGGGCAGGAGAAAACCCCTATCCTTCCCCATAGGAGAGGGAAAATGTCACAGTTTTCTTCTTTTCTGTAAATTCCCTTCCAAGATCCCACTAGTAACTATCCAGCCATCTCACTCATATTCTGGAGATTTCTGATAGGGTGGGTAATTAAAGGACCAGTTAGTCTACGTCTCAGAAAATCTTGAGGGATTGTGCTCAGTGGCAGACTTGTCCTTGGTTTTAAACAAAAATATTTTATACCCTTTTATGCATCCTGTTACTCAATGTTTTACTTGAGCTGCTCTATGTAAAAAAAAACAAAAACAAAAACCCATACTGAGGGATATGCACCCCTTCTATACTAGAGATCCTAAATCTTATCTTTGAAACAAGTCAGAACACCAGAGACCCATAAATCTATGTTTTGGCACTGTGCCATTGGCCTATACAGATGCATACACTATTTAAAACAATAAAACCTAAGAGTTTACCATTCTATTTCCTTTCAGAACACGTTAAAGAATGTTGCTGACTGCTTCACCTGGGACTTCCTGCATTGTTAGCCACAGGAAATTATGCCCTTGGTGGTTAGTGCTACTTGCTTCTGCTAAGCATTGGGAAGGTTTTATCTCAGAAACATTGTAAGACTTGTAACAGATCAAGTTTTTAAATCTTATTCTGGTCATGAAATGCACAGAAATGCTTTTCCTTTTCTAGTAATCTTTCAGGTCATGATGATTTGTTTTTCCTGTGTCAACTGATCCATCCAAACTTATGCTTTTTTCCTTTCCTACCTCCCCCTCTTAAACTCAATTTCTTCTTTTATTTTATTTTTATCTTGTTTTATTGTCACAACTTTATAAATGGTAACATTTTTTTTCATGGAACAAAGAGGGTATAAATACATAAATCCTAAAATAGCCTTTGTTAGCTATTACATTTACTAAGACTCTTCTCAGAGTGTGGTCCACAGATCCTCAGCATCAGCATCATCTGGGAGTATGTTAGAAATGCAGAACATCAGGCCTCACTGCAGAACTACTGCATTAGAATCTATATTTAACAAGATTCCCAGGTGATTCACATATATATTAAAGTCTGAAAAGTGCTGTCCTAGTGCACTTGATGTATTTGCTACCTTGGAATACTAACAAATAAACTGCAGAATTTTCACTTTTATAGGTGAATTTTCCATACCCATGAATTTCTGTTTGTCTCTTTATTCTCAGTGTTCTCTATTCATTAAAGTTAAGAGCCCTGTCAAGTCCCTAGGGCCACATTCCTAGTACTCCTGAAAAGAATGCTGAGAATGCTGTACAATCTGTTGGGTAGGTGGCAGATGTTGCTTTGCTATTAGATGTGTGATACTTTGACCATAGAACTTTTTCATTAATACCTTTCAAATAGACTGTCCCTTAAGCTACACATATTTAAAATGGAAAATAATAGAGGATAAGAGAAATTAAAAAGTATATCCACTGAGCAAAAAATTAATTTTAAAATAGAAAGTGATGAGGTAGAAAAATGAAAGAAGACTGTTCCAGGTATGAGACACTGTAAAATAAGAATTTCTTACAGTAGGCCCTAATATCAAGGCCTACTAATATCAAGGCCCTAATATCAAGGCCTAATATCAAGGAATGAGTTTTTGAAGAAATTCCTTTGTTCCAAAATGGGATCCAGTTCTGTACCCTCACCCCCAGGGCTTTGAGGAATAGCCTGAAATTTAGGAAAGAATCTTTGTCACCATAATGACATACTTAGTTAGCAGGTCATCCATGATTGTCCAACCAAATGGAAGCCTAACAGTGAGAAGACTACCAGCCTCCTTAAAAAGGTGGTAAAATAGCATCCAGAATAAGATAACAGTCTTGGAGACACATAGCCAAAGGAATCTATGTACAACTAGTATTGATATTAGCAATGCTTACATGTGGGAAGCCCTATCCTAGGGTTCTAATTTAAGAAAACTTACATATACACCCATTACATTGACCTAAACTGTGGTTAGTAGAGATAAATTTGTCATAGAACCTTATATTACAAGTCGATGTAAAACTTAAAGGTGAATTGTGAAGCCATTATGGGCCACATCCTTTCAAAAGAAACTTTAGAGATATAGGGAGCTGGAAGCTGGCCTGATGGTGATCCAGTGAAGATTTTCACCTGAGACCACAGGGGACTCCAGGAAAGAATGGACTAGAGAGCCAAAGTCATGCAGGGTTGCTGGGATTCAAAATGTCAAGAAGAATGTATAGGGCTGGCACAGTCAAAAAGGGCCAGTGCAGGAATCTAGAGCAGCAATGTGGAGACTGAAGATGAGGATCTAGGCTGATGATCAGAAATAGCTGTTGGGCGTCATGGCTGGTTGTTATGAGTTGCAGAAATCTGGAATTATAGGGGTAGGGACATAATTGGACTGGATGCATATTGGGAAATGTGAACCTCCTCTGGAAGAATTGTATCCTCCACAAATTCATATGTTGTAGTTCTATCCTCCAATGTGACTGCATTTAGAGTAAGAAAGTAAATAAGATTAAATAAGGACATAAGGGTATGTCCCTGATCTGATAAGATCTTATAAGCTACAACATTCTGGAAAGGTAAAACTATGGAGACACTAAAAAGATCAGTGTTTGTCAGTGACTGGGGTAGAGAACAGATGAATAGGCAGAGTACAGAGGATTTTTAGGGCAGTGAAAGTACTTTGTATGATACTCTAATGGTGGATATGTGCCATTATACATTTGTCCAAACCCATAGAATATACAACAGCAAGAGTGAACCCTAATGTAAACTTTGAACTTTAGGTGATAATGATGCATCATTGCAGGTTAATCAGTTGTAACAAATACAACACTCTGGTGCAAGATGATGATAGTGAGAGAGGCTATGTATGTGTAGGGGCAGAGGGTATGTATATGGAAACATTTCCTCTTCATTTTACTGTGAACCTACAATTTCTCTAAAAAAAACCTTTATATTAAAAAAATCAAATAGGAGGTAGCATAGGACAGTAAATGATACCATGTTTTATCTACTGAATGAGCCAAAAAGCACTGAAAGGTTGCTGAGGAGAATGTGGCAGCTCTGGAACACACTTGAGGCTGGCGGGACATCATTTGATTACAGTACTTTTAGAGAGCAATTTGACAAGATAAGTCAACTGCAATAAAAGTGTTCATATCCTATTAGACATTTATCCTAAAGAAACAACTCCCCAAAAAAGAGTAGGTGCTATATGAATAAATATATTTTTGACACAATTTGCTTAATGTTGAAAAATAGGGAACAATATAGATATTAAATGGTAGAGTCATGTTTAATCAAATTATGTTATATCCAATTTATTAAATATTATCCAGCACTGAGTTATAATATTGAAAAATATCTGCAGGATAAGATAATTATAAAAGGTGAGTATAAGGCACCAATTGCACATACACTTTTATTGGAACTATGTAAAAAACTATGAACAGCCCTGGCTGGTGTGGCTCAGTAGACTGAGGGTTGGCCTAAGAATCAAAAGGTCGCCAGTTCAATTCTCAGTCTAGGGGACATACCTGGGTTGCAGGCCAGGTCCCCAGTAGGGGGCATGCAAGTGGCAATCACACATTGTTGTTTCTCTCCCTCTCTTTCTCCCTCCCTCCCCCTCTAAAAATAAATAAATAAAATCTTTAAAAAAGAATTAATTTTAAAAAAGAGTGCATTAAAAATAAAA
Organism: Mormoops blainvillei; assembly: GCA_004026545.1. Lineage (NCBI taxonomy): Eukaryota > Metazoa > Chordata > Mammalia > Chiroptera > Mormoopidae > Mormoops > Mormoops blainvillei. The sequence goes on along the minus strand of PVJD01014171.1, from coordinate 19,522 downwards.
ACTATGAACAAAGACTGGAAGGAGGAAGACAGAATTGAAAAGCATTATTGTTGTAAGATAATGAGATTTCAGATTTTTTCCTATCATCTTGCAAAACTTCCTGCAATGTTTTTTACAAGTATCCTCCACTTTCTGAAATTTCAAGTTCCATCATTTTGCTTTTAGGAAAGGCTTACATTAGTATGTTTTGCAAAAGAAAGAAATATACTGAAATACACCATATTAATATATGAAATATACTGTACCAAAAGTACATAATGGCTTTTTTGTAAAAATGAAAATCTTTTTTGCATTTCTTTTTTAGGTCTTTCCTAAGAGCAAAGTAGCCTAACTCAAACTTTCAGAAAGTGGGAGATACTCTTTGCTTTATGTTATTTTGGTTTATGAAAGTTTTGATAGAAGTGCTCTACTTCAGATTACAAGAGAAACCTTTATATTGTCTTTAAGTGAAAATGAAAAAATATGGTATCATTGACCTTATTGATCTAATATTGTAAGCATTCCAGTGTATAAAAAGAAGCTACCAGGAAATGAAGGAAGGAAAAAGATTTGCAGTAAGAAATTCTTGTTGACAAAAATAACCAAGGGGTACATGACTTCTCAGATACTGAAGAATATGCCTGAAAACATATTTGAATGTATACATTCAAAATTTGTATTCACAAATCAAAATGGTACTGACATTATTACTTTCTAACAAAAAAATTCTCTAGTGTTTTCTGTTTTTTCTTCTGAGTTTGGAATAGGCTAAACTCTGAATTAAATGAAATAGTACAATGCCTAGTACATAGTAGGCAGCTAATAAATATCAATTTCCTTCCTTCCTTCCTACAAAATATAACACTCTAAAATAAAATTATCTTTATGACTATAAAGAAAGAACAGTTAGGAATCAAAGCCAACCTCATCTCACTTTGCTTATTACAGTAAACTCTTTTAGTTTAAATATTTTTAAAAATATAATAATTGAAATGGTTTTCCTGCTTTTTAGTTTTAAGAGAAATAGACATACTACAATTTTTAAGAGGCTATCATATATTTCAGTAGTGATCCTGGGAAGTTGCAGATTCAATCCAATATTACACCTTTTCTCCACTGGGTACATCATCTAAGATCCAGCATAATTTAGTGTTACTATTTTATTTCTCTTAGTGGAAATAGTGGGGATTGGACATTGCTGCTGGAATATCTGGAATTTTTAATAGACATTACAGGAAACCTGGGGCTTTCTGGGCAGCATTTATGAATTTTAAGGGGACAGAAATAATCCATTTTTCTGGGAAATACTCACTTACGTAGACCAGACTCTTCTTAATGATGTGTTAATGAGGTGGCTGTAAAGGCCTGATGCTGCTGGCCCAAGTGAAGGGGCTGTGGCCTCCTGGCACTCCCCCTCCTTTTTATTCAGGAGAATGTTCCTTTCTGCTGCCTTACTTGTACTCCTGTCCCTCCCTTTCCCTTTGGAGCTTGACCTCTTTGTGCTTAGATACACACACAGTCTAACATATGCACCAGACTGCTCCGTAGTCCAGGAACAAATTAACCCAAACCGGGGTATGGCTTCACATCTGATTTTAGCATTTGTCATTCCACATCTAAAACACCATCCATTTTTTTATACAATGAAAGTACTTGTGGTTTTAATGACAAAAAATGAAGACATTTTGATTTTGCAAACCAAGCATGTGTTCTCAGCCATTGAAGGATTAATTTGATTATTTGGAACAGGACCTTCTTTTTGTCTTCTAATCACCTTGCATTCTGCACCAGGGTTAATATTTGAACATGGACAGCAGCCCTTCCATCTGTTCTGTTCTCAAATGTTGCACATACTGAGAAGGTGGAATTTGGGGGGTAGTTTTTGTTTGATAACATTTTACTTTAATATAATTTCAAATTTCAAGAAGAGTATAAGGATCTCTCCTATACTCTTTATTCAAATTACCAACTGTCTACATTTTGTCCCATTTCTATTATTTTCTCTCTCACTCTTTCTGTGTACATGTGCATAATTTTTGTGAACTATATATCCCCAAATGAGAGTATGTTATGATATTGAGCCCCTTTACCAAATACTTTAGTATACATTTCTTAATATCAAGGACATTCTCCTAAATAATCACAGTACGACAATCAAACTAGCAAATCTAATATCGATAGTGTTGTTATTTAATCCAAACTATATATTCACATTTCATTATTGTTCCAATAATGACCTTCATGTTTTTCCTATTCTAGGATTTGGTTCAGGACCACGAATTGTATTTGGTCATGTCTTCTCAGCATCCCTTAATCTGGAACAGCTCCTCAGCTTTTCTCTGTCTTTTATCACTATGCCATATAGCAGAGTACAGGCCAGTTGCTTTACAGAATGTCCCTCAATTTGGGTTTATCTCATGTTTCCTCATGATTTGGTTCAGGTTAGAATTTTTGTCAGCATTACTACTTAAATAACATGTACGCTTTTTTTTATTATACCATGTATATAACAAGGTGCGTGATGATGTTTGTCTCTATTTTGGAGATATTAAACTGTGGTTTTAGAGAGGGGAGATCCAAGATATCAGCAGATTATGTGGAAGCTACATTAAACTCCCAGGACAAGATGGGAATTACAACTAAATTATTGAAAAATAATGCTGAATAGTCAACTGAACACTAGCTGGAGAGAAGCTTTATAATTGAGGACTTATGGCACCACAGCAAAACTGGTAGGAAGTACAGAGGTGCAAGAGGGCTGGTTGCGTTCCCACGGGTAACAGCTGAGGTTCTGGAAGAATACCTCAGTGGTTAGGAGGTGCCCCCAAGAAGTGTGGGGGTTGAACCCCAAGCAGGGCTCCCCAGCCTAGAGTACCAGAACTTGGAAAGGAACCCGAATAACATCTGGCTGTGAAAAGCAGTGGGGTGTCTGTCTACAAGGAGAAATAGCTAGAAATGCAGAGATCCTCATAAAGGGCCAATGTACAAAATTTTATTTGTAGCCACTTACCCTGGCCTCTGGCAGAGGAAGGGCAGAGTGGATTAGAGATGCATGAGCAGAGTCTGGGGCTGGAGGCTCTGGGGAGAGAACTGAAGGAACAACCACCAGGATCTCTGTGCTGAGTCATTCCCCATACAGCAGGAGCCATCTTTCTCTGGCAGAGCACTCCCCTCCAAGTGCTATCAGGCTGAGGGGAAGCAATAGCCCTACCCACAGGAATTACTCTGCCCCACCCTGTGGAAATTAATCTGGTCAGCTGAGTACAGCTTGAGGCTATACCATTGATTAAGTTTAACAACTAAGGTAGATCCCTCGGAGCTCTGAGACTTCAGCTGAACTTCCCTTGGGTCTGGTGCTGGTAAAAGCCAGCTGTGGTGGCAGCTTGGTTCTTTCTGCACACACCCAAGACCAGCAGATGGTGCCACAAGCCATGGATAGCTGATAGGTCCAAACAAGTTGCCCAGGGCCAGTCACAGGCAGCACCTAACATAGAGTTGCACCAGATTCTTTGCAGATTTACCTAATACATAGAAACAAACACAAAGAGGTAGCCAAAACAGGAAAAACAAAGAAACAGGTCCCAAATGACAGCACAAGATAATTTTCCAGAAGAAGAGCTAAATAAGATGGAGACAAGCAATTTATCAGATGTATAGTTTTGAGTAATGATTATAAGGATACTCAATAGCATGAAGAAAGACATAGAAACCATAAAGAGGGACCAGTCAGAAATAAAGAAGGCTTTGTCTGAAATAAATATTACACTGGAAGAAATAAACAATAGGTTAGGTGATGCAGAAGATCAAAGCAGTAATTTGGAAGACAACAACTCAAAATCTGTGGAACACAGGGAAAACTGTCTTATGACAGAAATGCATAGATAGCATTAAAGACCTAGCTCAAGAAACAAGAAAAAGCTCAAATAAACAATCTAACTTCACACTTAAACGAACTTGAAAAAGAACAACAAAGACCAAAGTGAATAAAAGGAAGTAAATAATAAAGATCAGAGCAAAAATAAATGAAATAGGGTCTAAAAATTTTGAAAGAACATAAGCATCCCTATGTTCATTGCAGTATTATTTACAATCACCAAGATATGGAAGAAGCCCAAGTGTTCATCAGTAGATGAGTGGATAAAACAACTATGGGTCATTTACACAATAGCCATAAAAAAGAAGAAAATTTTACCCTTTGCAACAACATGGATGGACCTGGAGAACATTATGCTAAGTGAAATAAGCCAGTCAGAGAAAGACAAATACCATATGATTTCACTCATATGTGCAATCTAACAAACAAACTGAACTAACAAGGGAAATGGGGACAGACTCCTACGTAGAGGGCAGGATGATAGCTATGGAGGGGTGGTTAGAGTATAGAGGGATAGAGTGAAAAAGAAAAAGACTCATGGACATAAATATCAGTATGGTGATTGCAGGGGGAGCGTGCATAAGAGGACTAAATGGTAGTGGAAAAAATACAATACAAACAAATTTTTCAAAACTTTTATCATTTGGTTAAGCTGGTGTCCTCCAGGCTTGTTAACTATAAAGTCATTATTTTTTCTTTTTGGAATAAGTATGTAATCTGGGAAGAGATGCCCTGAAGCTATGTAAATGATCTTGTTCCTTATCAAAGTTCTAACAAGTTGGGATTTTCAAGTGGCCATTAAATTAGGGTCCAATTTTCAAAAATTAAGGATGAGTATGTCTGTACTCCCTCTCTACCTTCATACCTTCTTATACTTCTTTACTCCTCCTTTCTTTCCCTGCATCCAACCTCTGAACCTATCCCCTCAACTCTTTTTCCCTCCATTCACTACCTCTAATTGTTTTGGTATTTGTAGGTCTGTACCTGGTGTCTAATTTGTATTGACCCTCAGTTTTGCTTGTCACCCTCAACATCCAGCATATGTCAGACACAATGCTTTGAGTATACTTAGCATTCAATATTTCCCACCTCCATTTTTTGCTGTAAAAAATTTAAGCATAGAAGGATGTTCAGAGAGTGATTCAATAAACATCCAGACACTCCCTTCCAGACTCAACAAGGGCAAGTATTTTGACATATTTGCTTTGTCTTTCTTTCCTTTGACATTATGACCTCACCTTAAATTTTTCTGCACATGTATCCTTAGAATGAGAACTTTCTAAATTATCACACCTAAGAAAATTATCATACCTAAGAAAATTACCAATAACTTCATCATGGGTTCTAGTGTTCAGTTCATACTGTATTTTATTTGTAATTATTTTAAATCTCTCTCTCTCTATCTCTCTTCTCTCTCTCACTCCCTCTCTCTCTCTCCCTCTCTTCCCTATCTATCTATCTCTGTTTCTCTCTCTGATCACTTTGTCTTGTATCATTCATTCTGGGAGATGTTAGCTGCCATGTTGTGGAGACATTCAAGTATGTAAGTTTGTAAAGAGGCTCACATGTTGAGGAACTGAGACCTCCAGCCAATAGCCATGAGAGTGAACTTGGAAGCAGACCTTCTAGTCCTAGTCAAGCCTTCAGATGACTGAAGCCCTTGCTGACATCCTAAGCCAGAACTGCCCAGCTAAGGCACTCCCAAATTCCTGACCACAGAAATCTCGAGATAATAAATGTTTATTGTTTTAGGCCTCTATGTAGTAATGATGGACAAATGATACCATATCTAAATTACTCAATTGCCTCAAGGATGTCTTATTTAGCCACTGCTTTAAAGCCAAAAAACATCCTAGGTTGGCACATTGGGTTCTTATGTCTCTCTATTTTTTTCAGACTATGGCAGTCCCCTGAACTAATTTCTTTCCACGATATTGACTTATTGAATAGTACAGGACAATTGTCTTATTCTGCATTTCAGATATGTCTGATCATTTCTTTTTGGACTCATTTAACTTGTTTCTCTTTCCCCTGTTTTCCCTGTAGGGTTGATTAGAATCACATTAAATGTTTTGACAAAAATACTTCATAGGTACTCATAGGTAGTGCTGTGTACTTCATGCTGTATCACATAGAGGGACCAATAATGCCAGTTTGTCCCTCCATTGGTTGTGAAAGTTTGACCACTTAGTTAACAGGTGGTTACTGTCAAGTCTCCTCATTGTAAAGTCATTTTCCTTTTTGCAATTAGTAAGAAATGCATAGGTGATACGTTGGCATTGTGAAAATATCCTGTTACCTAGAAAGTTTTTACCTAATGGCGTTTCAGCATCTATTATGATCCTTGCTTGAATCGATCATTACCTGTGAACATGTAAAATGTTGATTTTCTTATTATAACATTTTCTACATTTACTAGCTAGTATTCTTCTGCATAGAAGAGATGTCTTCTATCCCTTTGTCCCTCTGCTTCCCTTTTCCCTTCTCTCTCTCTGTCTCCCTTCCCCACTTTCTTTCTCCCTCCCTGTCTTTGAATATCACTATGGGCTTATAGATTTTTATTTATTTCTTATATTACAATAAAATATAGCAATTTTTTCATTCATCCTCCAAATGCCAAATTGTTTTATTCTACAATATATACAAAGCAAACTGGTAGTATTAACAGTATACCTACTGAGTAAAGTTTAGAGGTTATTTTTGCAGCTTGTTTTTACATCATTAGATTATATGCCCCTAAATATACAGAGTATTTGAGTCAAAGAATACTGACTTTGGTGTCCAGAAGTTGCTTGAAATAATTTATAATTCTTTTTTTCTCTGTGTGGTTATTAATTTTATATCAGCAAGGTTCATCTGTTGCTGGTATTGTAACTATTTGGGTTTAGATTTTTTTTATTTTATTGTATGTAATTTTATTTTCAAATATGTAAAATATTAATATCTTTTAAAAGTGGGAACTACATAGAAACTTCCATCTACATACCCTCCTCCTCATTCATACCTTCATACTAGCAATTTTTATTTGTTTCTGAGTCCTTCCTGTATTTCCTTTTATTTGCAAATATAAGTATATATATATATATACATATATATATTTTGCAAGTAAGTATAGTTCGTTTGTACACAAAATATAGAAGACCATATAGGCTGTCCTTTTACTTGCTTTTTTAACTTTATATGCTTTATAAATGATTCCATATCAATTTATAGTTTGTCCTCATTCTTTCCTTATGGCTGCATAGCATTCCATTACGTGGATAGTTTATTCAACTATTCTGTATAAACAGACATGCATTGTTTACAACCTTTTACTATTACAAATAATACATGACTAATAAATTATGTAAATATTGTTTTATTCCTGTGGAGGTGTATTACAGTATTGCTTAGTAAAAGAGTATGTACAGATTTAATTTCATTAAATATTGCCAAATTCTCCATCAAAGGGCCTGTGTCATTTTGCACTTCCCACAATTAATGTATGAGAGCATATGCTTCTACACAGTCTTACAACAGGGTGTTTTGTCAAGCATTTAAGTTTTGCCAATTTAATAACTATAAAATATATTCAAGTAGTAGTAATTTGTACTTCTATTATGAGTGAGTTTAAGCACATTTTCATGTAGTTAAGGGTCATTTCACTTTTACTTCCTGCAGTTTCTCTGTCATACTTTTTCTCACTTTTCTATTAGGCTTTTGGTATTTTTCCTCTCAGTTTTAAAAATTTGAGTTATTTATTTTTCAAATTTTATTTTATTGTGGTAAGAACATTTAGCATGAGATTTACCCTTTTAACTCAGTTTTAAGTGTATAATACATTATTGTTGACTATAGCTATGATGTTTTATGGCAGATCTCTAGAATTTATTCTCTTGTTTAACTGAAATTTTATACCGATTGATTAATAACTCCCCAATTCTCCCTCTCCCCAGCACCTGGCAGCCCTGATTGCACCCTTTGGTCCTATGAATTTGACTATTTTAGATACCTCATATAAGTGTAATCATGCTGTATGTGTCTTTATGTAACTGGCTTATTTCATTTAGTGCAGCGTCCTCAAGTTATATCTGTGCTGTCACATTGCCAAATTCCCTTCCTTTTAAAGGTTGAATAGTATTCAACCATATATTTATACCATGCTTTTTATTCATTCATCTGTTGATTAACATTTAGGTTGTTGCTACACCTTGGCTATTATAAACAGCGTTTCAATGAACATAGGAGTGCTAACATTTCTTCAAGATCCTGATTTCTTTTCTTTTGCATAAATACCCAGAAATAAGCTTGCTGGATCATATAGTAGTTGTATTTTTACTTTTTTAGGAACATTGATACTATTTTCCAAAGAGGCTATACTCTTTTGTGTTCATTCCCCCTAATAGTATGTAAGGGTTCCAATTTCTTTACATACTCACCAACACTTGCCTTTTGTTTTTCTGAGAATAGCCATCTTAACAGTTGTGAAATGGTATCTTATTGTGGTTTTGATTTACGTTTCCCTGATGATTAGTGATAAGCATTTTTTTCATACACTTTTTTCCTATTTGTATGTCTCCTTTGGAGAAATGTCTATTCCAGTCTTTTGCCCATTTTTAATTGGATTATTAGTTTTATTTACAATAGAGTTGAAGGATTTCCTTATATGTTTTGAATATTAACTCCCTATCAGATATATGGTTTGTAAGTATTTTCTTCCATTCTGTATGTTGCCTTTTTACTGATGATTGTTTTCTTGTAGCGAGAAAGCTCTTTGGTTTGATGTAATTTCACTTGTGTGTGTGTGTGTGTGTGTGTGTGTGTGTGCGTGCGTTTTGCCTGTACTTTGGTGTCACAACTATGAAATCATTGCCAAGATCAATGTCACGAAGCATTTCACCTACATTTTCTCCTAGGAGGTTTACAGTTTTTGATATTATGTTTAATTCATTGATCCATTTTAAGTTGACTTTTGTGTATAATATAAGATAAATTTTCTATTTTATTCTTTTGCATTTGGATATCCAGTTTTCCCAGCACTCTTAGATAAAGAGATGACACTTTTACCTTGTATATTTTTAGCACCTTTGTCAAAGATCAGAAGACTGTATAACTTTGAATTTATTTCTGGGTTCTTTATTCTTTTCCCTGTTCAATATATCCATCTTTATGCCAATACTATGCATACTGCTTTATTTACTGTAGCTTTATCAGATATTTTGAAATCAGGAAACATGATGCCTGCAGACTGATTTGGCTGCTCATTGTCTTTTGTGATTTCATATGAATTCTAGAATTTTTTCTATTTATGTAAACAATGCCATTGGAATTTTGATAGAGATTGTATTAAATCCTTAGATCACTTTGGGTAATATGGACATTGTAACCATATTAATATTTCCACTTCATGAGCATGGGGTACCTTTTAATTTATGCCTTGTTTAATATTTTTCATCAATGTTTTACAATTTTTTAGTATACAAGTCTTTCACCTATTTAATTTAGTTTATTACTAAGTACTTTATGTTTTCTGATACTATTGTAAATGTATTATTTTCCTAATTTTCCTTTCAGATAGTTCATTGGTATATAGAAATGCAAATGATTTTTGTTTGTTGATTTTGTATCTAGCATTTTACTGAATTCACTTATTAGATATAATAGATTTTTTATGGAGTCTTTAGGGTTTTTGATACATAAGATTATATCATCTACCAACAAGGGAAATTTTACTTCTTTCGTAATTTGGATGCCTTTCATTTCTTTCACTTGCTTAATTGCTCTGGCTAGGACTTCCACAACTTTGAACAGAATAGAAGTAGTGAGAGTGGACACCCTTGCTTTCCTTGTTCAATTTCTAATGTGTCTTTGTATAGCAGAGATATTAACCCTTCATCTATGACATAAGGTGCAAATATTACTCATTTCACTTTGTCATTTTTTAACTTATGTTGTTGTTTAGCAAATTTCATTCTTATTTTCATATAGCAGAATTAATCTTTTCATTGATTTTTAATAGTTTTTTTATTGTATTTTTCCATTACTATTTATTCCCCTTATACTCTCTTCCACCTCTACCCACTCCCTTCCCCCGACAGTTGCCACACTGTTGTACTGTCCATGAGTCCTTTCTCTTTTTTACTTAATCTATCAATCCCTCAAAAGTCCCCTGGAGCTGTCAGCCTGCTCTCTATTTATGAGTCAGTCTCTATGTTGCTTGTCAGCTCAGTTTGTTCATTAGATTCCACATATGAGTGAGATCATATAGTATTTGACTTTCTCTCACTGGTTTTGCTCATTGCAGCATTATTTACAATAGCCAAGATTCAGAAGCAGCCAAAATGTCCATCAGCAGATGAATGGATAAAACATCTACAGTACATTTACACCATGGAATAACTCAGCCTTTAAAAAGAAGAAAATTTTATACCTTTTCTGACAGCATGGATGGATCTTTTCATTGACTTTAAGTCATAGAAAATCTTTCTCCACTCCCAAATTATCAAGTAATTTACTCATATTTTATTTTAGTATTTAAATTTCTTCATGTGTTTCTTTTTTAAAAATTACATTTTCAAATTTATCCTCAAATTTTCTATCTAAATAAACTTCCTTTTAATAGCTATTTGATTTCCTGCCTTCAGTTGAGTTCCCCAGAAGCAGGCACTAAACTGAGGATTCATGTACATGTGATTTTTTAAAAACTGTTCCCAGAAAAGCCTAGGAATAAAATGAAGGAAGCAGGACAGAGAAGGGAAAGAAGTCAAACCAGAGTGCAATTTCAGGCAAGGTCCCACAGAGGGTAGATTCAGCTGGGCTTCTTAGGGGAACCATGTTCTGTAATTTATGCCTCCAAGTTATCCTGACCTAAGACAAGGAAGCAGAGCTTTCACATCACCATATCCATTAGTCACTGGCTAAAGGGTGTTCCAGGAAAAGGGAGCAGTCATTAGAGCAGTTTTAGGTTTAGCCTTTGGAGCAAAAGCACACTAAACAAGGAGGGGGTTATGTAGGAACAGTAAGAAAGACCCACAGAGATCTGAGTACTAATGATGATTTCACCACAGCTGGCAAAACCTAAAAAGGAGAAGGCTGTGGGAGGCACATGGTTGGTGGTGAGAAAAGGAGAAAAAAGAAGCCAAAAGAAGAATCACTTCTTCACTCTGCAATCCTGTTATTGTTACATTCCTAGAGCTCAAAGCAAAGACTCTTGCTTAATTATCTCCATTTACACTGAAATCCTAGATGTCCAAAGCTGTGATCAGACAGAAACTTCCAACATCTCATTGATAATAAAGATCCAGGAATTCCTTGGATAAGCAATTCATTTTGTCTGCTTCCCAATAAAAAGTCATCCCAGGCAATAGCCTGTCTGCTTATTCCTCCCCATGAGCCCACGTGGACTGATTGTTTAAATATAACAGGTAGGACCATACGTGAAAAACTATGAATTCCTCTACACAGGTTCTATGGGGCCATACACCTCCTTAGACCCGATTACCCTTTATTACTACCTTTTCACTCCCTCTTTAAGAGCACAGAACATCCACTGTTTAAATTCCATCTGGAACTCTGAAGATAAACAGCTGCCTCTGACTGGGGGTCTCTGCTACTCCTATAAGGACACCCCTACATTCTCAGCTCATGAGATGTATGATGTCTCTTCTACAAACATTTGAGCCCTCTTTCCAAAATGGAAGCTCCTCTGGCACCATCTCCTCATACATCCTCTTATTCCAATCCTCTTTAGTGGTTAACAGACTAGGCTTTGAAGTCAAATCCTGGAAAACCAACTCAGTAATTTTTTTTAGACACAAGATATTAGACAAGTTTCTAAATATTCTCAATGTCTGTTTATTCAAATGAAAAATAATACCTATATTGCATAAATTGAGTGTAATGATTAAATAAAATAAATATAAAAAGCCTTTTGCATGGTATCTGACACACATTATTATTATTTTTTGCTGCACTTTTATGGCTTTACTTTTTAAATTTTAAATAAGCATATTTTATTGATTAGGCTATCACAGTTGTCCCACTGTTTTTCTCCTTTATTCCCCTCTGCCCTGCACCCTCCCTTCCACCAGCATTCCCCCAATTTAGTTCATGTCCATGGGTCATACATATAAGTTCTTTGGCTTCTTCATTTCCTATATTATTCTTAACCTCCCCGTGTCTATTTTGTACCTACCATTTATGCTTCTTATTCTCTGTACCTTTTCCCCTGTTCTCTCCCATCTCCCTCCCCTCTGATAACACTCAATGTGATCTCTACTTCTGTGATTCTGCTCCTCTTCCAGTTGTTTTCTTAGTTTGATTTTGTTTTTATTTTTTTAGGTTCAGTTGTTGATAGTTGTGAGTTTGTTGTTATTTCACTGTTCATAGTTTTGATCTTCTTTTTCTTAGATAAGTTCCTTCAACATTTCATATAATGAGAGCTTGGTGATGATGAACTCCTTTAGTTTTACCTTATCTGAGAAGCAGTTTATCTGCCCTTCCAATCTAAATGATAGCTTTGCTGGAGAGAGTAATCTTGGTTGTAGGTTCTTGCCTTTCATGACTTTGAATACTTCTTTCCAGACCCTACTTGCCTGTAAGATTTCTTTGGAGAAAGCAGGTGATAGTCTTATGGGAACTCCCTTGTAGGTAACTCTCTCCTTTTCTCTTGTTGTTTTTAAGATTTGCTCCTTATCATTAATCTTGGGTAATGTAATGATGATGTGCCTTGGTGTGTGTTTCCTTGGCTCCAACTTCTTTGGGACTCTCTCAGCTTCCTGGACTTCCTGGAAGTCTATTTCCTTTGCTAGACTGGGGAAGTTCTCCTTCATTTGTTCAAATAAGTTTTCAGTTTCTTGCTCTTCCTCTCCTTCTGGCACCCTTATGATTCGGATGTTGGAGTGTTTAAAGTTGTCCCAGAGGTTCCTCAGCCTCTCCTCATTTTTTTGAATTCTTATTTCTTCATTCTGTTCCGGTTGGAGATTTATTTCTTCTTTTCATTCCAAATCATTGATTTGAGTCCTGGTTTCCTTCCCTTCATTTTTGGTTCCCTGTATATTTTCCTTTATTTCACTTGGCATAGCCTTCACTTTTCCCTCCATTTTGAGACCATGCTCAACCAATTCTGTGAGCATCCAGATTACCAGTGTTTTGAACTCTGCATCTGATAGGTTGGCTATCTCTTCATTGCTTAGTTCTATTTTTGGAGCTTTGATGTGTTCTTTCCTTTGGGCCATAATTTTTTCTCTCTGGTGCACCTGTTATGTTGTTAGGGATGGAGCCTTAGGTATTTGCCAGAACGGGGCAACCCATGTGCTGCTTTGTTGTGCTATATGTGGGGAAATGGTCCAAGAGGGAACAATGCTGCTTAGTCAGCTCTCCTGGCTTTCAGTCACTTCCCCCACTAACCACAAACAAATTGGGCCTTTTTGGTGCTGGTTCCTGGGTGGATGGGTTTGTTTATATTCTAGGAGCCCATGGGTCCCTCCAACAAACTCTCCTATGAGGTTTGGAGTTTCTCGCACTGCCACAAACCCCACAGATTTTTACAGCCAGAGGTTTTGAGGCTTTCTTTTCCCTCACTGGAACCGTGGGTTGTGTGGTCGGTCTCATTCCCCTGTTGTTCCTCCCGGTTTATCCACATGCAAATGTGGGACCACCAGCTGCTATTTTGCCCACCATGTCCCTGAGCCACCTCCTTGCCATGTCTCCTTTGCCCCAGCTTCCCATCTCTGTCTCTGCCCCTCCTATGAGTCTGGATGAGTGTTTCTTCTTTAACTCCTTGGTTGCCAGACTTTCGTACAGTTTGATTTTCTGGCAGTTATGGTTATTTTTTGTTTTTAAATTTGTTGTTGTCCTTCTTTGGGCTGTGCAAGGAGACAAAGTGTATCTACCTATGCTTCCATCTTAGCCAGAAGACTATTATTATCATTTATTATTCTTGTTCCACCTTAATATTTTTCATTAAATTTATTGGGGTGACATTGGTTAATAAAATCATATAGGTTTCAAGTGTACAGTTCTATAATATATCATTTGTATATTACATTGTGCGACCACCACCCAAGGTCAAATCTTTTTCTAATACCATACATTTGACCCACTTTGCTCTTTACTATCCCCCCAACCCACTTCCCACTAGTAACCATCATACTGATACCAGCACATGGGTGAATTAAAAAAATATATCAACACCAACAATCTTCATTTGTCACTACCACAGTGACCCATCATGATTATCAAACCCTAGACTCTGATATCACTTGGAACAACTCCACCTCTGAACTCTTATATTCTAATGTACCATTATGTATCTTATCATTCTATCCTTCCAGATTTTTCTCACTTACTTTAGCTTTTTAACCTCATACAGATAGACCTCAAAGCCATTTTATTCCCAGTCCATTAGCCCTGTTTAGCTTCACTTCTTCACCTTTCCAAACTTTACCCCTCTTCACTCAACCACTTCACCTTTGCACTTAAAATCAAGTCCATTGTCTTTCCATCATCTTTCCATCACATCTCTCCAACAGTCTTCAACTTTAGACCAATTTTATCCACCTTTCTTTACTGCTCTCATATCTGGTATGCTGAAAGCAGAAAATCACATCCTTGAATGGACTAGGACCACCATATGTTTATGGTCTGCAACCTCTCCTCAACCCTCAGCATCCTTATTAATTTACAACTTTATTTCTAACTTCTCATTTCTCTGAATGGCTCCTTTACTAACCTCATGTACTTCATTCTTTTAGTGAAGATGACATTATCTTCTATTTCACCCAGAATATCAAGGCTATCAAATATGGGACTTCCATAATTTTCCCCTACCTGTGATTCATTTTTATCTGCACTTATCTTCAGGTTTGGTCATTTATGCTAAAGAAAAAGAAAATAGGCTGTGGACAGTATCCACTCTCCTGTTCAAAGAGAAACTCCTTCCATTCCCCCTCATCTCCTACAAACACAATGCCTTAACCCATTCATTACTCCCTCTTTCTTCTCTATTTTCAAATTGTCTCCTCTTTGAAGTACTTTTCTATGGTCTCTAAATCCTCTAATAACACTATATCTTCCTCTTGAATTAGCCCCAGCTTTCCCCTTCTTTTTAAAGCCAAGACATTTAAAAACAGTATTCTAGACTTCTTCTTCCCCCTCTTTATCACTTCCTGTATAGGCTCCAACACACCTTAGCCAGGTTTCAGCTTCCGCAATCCATCAATCCATACAGACTTACTTGTTCAATGTCACCAATGGCCTCATAACTGCCAAAACCATTGTTTGTTTTTCAGACTAATGTCATGAGCTCTGCAATGTGAAGCACTGCTTGTATTAAAACTTTCTCCTCACTTAGCTTCTCTAATAGAATTATTTTTTGTTTAATTAATTTCTCCATTATCCTTCCTTTATCAAATTAACTTCAAAGGCTCTTCCTCCCTTACACTTTCTTAATGTTGGTGAATCCAAGGATTTTTCTCTCTTCTCCTACATGCTCTTTCCAAAAGATCCTATCAACATCCAGAACAAATGTTGGTGGTTTTCAGAGGCTGGGGGAGGATGGAATGGAAGGAAACCTCTTAATGAGCATAGGATTTTATTTGGGTGTAATGGAAATGTTTTGGAGCTAGATAATGGTGATGGTTGCACATCATTGTGAATGTACTAAGTGACACTGAATTCTTCACTTTAATGGTTAATTTTATGTATGTGACTTTCATCTCAATATATTTTTCAAAATCTCCTTTTACTTATATACTTCTAAAGCTTAATTAATGGCACTACTATCCACCCATTCTTCCAAGTGAGAAATCTGGAAATAATTTTGAGTACCTCATGTTTTTAATCAAGAACCTTCAGAGGAATTGTATGGGACATACTTCACAATTGCTTCATCAAGGGTGAGAGAAGCTGAAGTATTATCCACTGTCTTCCATCCTTCATCAGTTGGGAGTTGCCCCAGATAGTCTCTCATATCTAGCATTTCTGGATTAACTCTACAGGAATGCTCAGCAAGCCCCCAGGGCAAAAAACAGAGAGGCTGAGGAACTTCACATTGAAAAACTGTTAGCTTGCTGAAAACTGTCTTCTGCAACTACTCGTAAACTAGAGGTGGGATGAGGGAAAGGTCATCAACAGGATCTGTTGCTACTTGCCCCCAAGATTCCATGTTCAGCGTGGTCATGTAATCCAGGCTTGATCAAACAAATTGTCACATTCTGTGACACAAGGATTGGCTTAGGTATGGACATGTAAGTGACCAGACACTTGTTACCTCAAAAACACAGATCTACCCCACCCTGACCTCTATTTCCTTCCTAAAAAGCCGCCCTTTTTCAGAAGTGACTTCTCTTTTCTCACAGATCAGCAAGGGTTCCTCCTGCTATACCTTACATTCTGTATTAGTTATCTACTGCTGAGTAACAAATTACCACACACTTAGCAGCTTAAAATATACAGTATCTATGTCTCAGGAGACTGAGCAAGGCTTAGCTGGATCCTCTGCCAGGTTGTAATCAAAGTGCTCATCATGATTCAGTTCTGACTTATGGTCTCAATGGATTGTAAGTAAACTAAGCTCACCTCCTTGCACAACCACAGCAAAAATTACAACTAACCTACAGAACAAATATCACCCAAAATTGTCAGAAAATCAAACTGTATGGAAGTCTGAAAAGCAAGGAATTAAAGAAATCACATTCATTTAGATGGGTAGGAGGGGTAGAGGGGCAGAGAGGCAGAGATGTGGAGACACAGAGATGGGGAGATGTGGAACAAGGGGTTCTACACCCATGTGTGGTGGATAAAAATCAGGAGGGATATCTCAGGAGTGAAGGATCCCAACCCAACGTGAGGCTCCCCAGCCCATGGTTCCAGTGTCAGAAAGATAAGTCCCCATAACTTCTCGTTGTAAAAACCAGTGAGGGCTGAGGTGATGGAAGAAGCTGTGGGATTCTCAGGTGTCCCCTCATAAAGGGTCTGCAATGGAATCAGGACTTGCACAGACTCACTCCCTCTGGGCTTCAGCACTAGGGCAGCAGCTGGAAGGACACCAGTGGCATACAGGGAGAAACTGAATGTCTAGCATCAAGGCAAGTGGGACAGCTTCCTCCCAGGCAAAACTCTAGAGGCCAGGTAGCAGCCTTGTCCCTTTTCTGAACCCTCCCCCACACAGGGCCACAGAGCAGCAATACCATATCTGAGACTCCGTCAGTCTGGTTCCCATTGGTTGCCCCACCATGATGATTACATAAGGCTTTACCCTATCACTTTTCTACATTAGGTCATGCTACCAAGATAGGGAGTCAAGGCAGCTCTACCTAATACATAGAAACAAAAGCAGGGAGGCTGCCAAAATGAGGAGACAAAGAAACATGGCCCAGATGAAAGAAGAATACAAAACTCAAGAAAAAGAACTAAACAAAATGTAAATAAGCAATCTATCAGATGCAAAGTTCAAAACATTGGTTATAAGGATGCTCAAGGAACTCATTTGGGTAATTCAACAGCATAAAAAAGACCCAGGCAGAAATGAAGTTACACTAAATGAAATAAAGAAAAATTTACAGGAAATCAATAGTGGAGTAGATGAAGCTGAGAATCAAATCAATTATTAGAAACACAAAGGAAAAAAAAATACAATCAGAACAGCAAGAAGAAAAAAGAATTTTAAAAAATCGAGGCTAGGGTAAGGAGCCTCTGGGACAACTTCAAATGTACCAACATGTGAATCATAGGGGTGCCAGAAGGAGATGAGAAAGAGCCAGGAATTGAAAACTTATTTGAAAAAATAATGAAAGAAAAATTCCCTAATATGGTGCAGGAAATAGACATGCAGGTCCAGGAAGCACAGAGAGTCCCAAACAAGATGGTTACAAAGAGGTCCACTCCAAGACACATCATAATTAAAATGCCGAAGGTTAAAGATAAAGAGAAAATCTTAAAAGTAGCAAGAGAAAAGCAGATAGTTACTTACAGAGGAGTTCCCATAAGACTGTCAGCTGATTTCTCAAAAGAAACTTTTTAGGCTAGAAGTGACTGGCAAGAGTTTTCAAACTGATAAAAAGCAAGGCCTTATAACCTAGATTACTCTATCCAGGAAAGCTATCATTTAGAATCAAAGGGCATATAAAGTTCTTCCCAGACAAAGTAAAGCAAAGGAAGTTCATCATCACCAAGCCATTATTATAAGAAATTTTCAAGGGACTTATTTAAGAAAAAGAAGAAGGTCAAAACTATGAACATTAAGATGACAATAAATTCACAACTATCAGAAATTGAATCCAAAAAACAAACGAAGCAAACAAGCAGAACAGAAACGGAACCATAGATGTGGAGATCATTTGGAGGGTCATCAGTTGGGTGGGAGAAGGGGGAGAATGCGGGAGAAGGTGCATGGATTAAGTACACATTGGTAGGTACAGGATAGATGGTATTAAGAACAGTATAGGAAATAGAGTGACCAAAGAAATTGTATCTATGACCCATGGACATGAATTAAGCATGTTCTGGAGGGAAGGGGGTCACTGGGCAAAAGGGGGCAAAGGGGAAAAATTGGGACAACTGTAATAACATAATCAATATAATATATTAAAAGTATATCAGAAAAAACTGCCACTTCTCTTAAAGCTAAGTCTGGAAGTGACACAGCATAAACTCAGCCATATTCTATTGGTCAATCTACCACAATACATCCCAGATTCAGAAAAGGGGACAAAGAGCTTATATCTCTTTTTTTTCCCCACTGTTTAAGGAATTTTTATTAAGGCAAGAATTTTATAATCCAAATTACATTTACTTGCTCAGGTATCAATTCTGTTATTTAAAGCAGAAGTGACATTCTGAGCTGTTCCACAGTAAAGAATTACAAAATTAAAGAAAAGAATGCTTTAACTTTTGTACTTTGCTGAAAATTACTTTTCCTGGGGTCTATAGAACATTAACTTGTTTCTATATTTTGCTATTTTTTGTGGGTTTTGTTGTTTTTAAATCAATAAGTAATTTAGGACTAGCATTATTTCTTGCTAGACCTGGCATTTTCCCTGTACATAAGATTCAAAGTTTCCTTTCTTTTTAAAATTTATTTTGTATTTTGCAATGTTTTTTTCCCATAATATTTAAGGTTTTTGGTGTTTAGATATTTTTCTTTGGTAAAGCATGAGCTTCTTTTTGTGGTCCCTTATTAATTTTAAAGAGCTGGTACACCAGCGGCACTGTTAACTACTTTCTGAGAAGCTTCTACAGCTTGGTGGGCTTGTAGAACAGCTACAGCTTCATCAACTTTAGAACAGGTAGACTCCGAAGACTCAAGCAAATGAAGAAGTTTGAATTATCTGTCTCCAACAACATGTCAGTGATTTTACCAGCAAGAGTAGGGTGCATGTCTTGAATGAGAGGAAAAAGCTATTCACCCAACATTTGCTTTTGCTCTTATGGAGAGGCAGATGCCAACATGGAAGAATTCAAAGGCTCCTCACCTTCAAATGAGTTAGACATGCAACTATGTAGATCAGACTTGACTTTGCAATTTCATTTCTGTTAGGGGTTGAATTGTGTCCCCTTCAAAAAAGATGTGTTTAAGTCCTAACCATTAGTACCTCAGAATGTGATCTTATTTGGAAATGAGGTCTTTGCATTTGTAGTCAAATTAAAAAGAAGTCATCAGGGTTGGTCCAATTTAATATGACTCATATC